>JANFAH010000067.1:0-282131 GCA_024663395.1 Pisolithus tinctorius | reverse complement strand
GGGATGATGACGACGGAGCAGTGGCGACTGCAGGACCCGTCGTGTTCGCACGCTGCGGTGAGCGGTGCTTGAATGCAGAGGTAGCAACATTTACCGCGGTTTCGGAGAGCATCTTAACCGGGTTTGGTCGATCTTTTGGAGGGGGTTGAGGAGGGTCGGCTCTAACAATCTCGATAACCTCCTTCTCTTTCGAAGATGCTGACGACGTCGAGCGAGTGCTACTCTTGGAGGAGGATCGTCGACGAGTTAGCCAGAAAGTTCCAAGATGGGAGGATTTCTGCTGGACCTCCACAGGGGTCGTTGCATGCATATCGATTTCCCCTAATACAGGACGATCGGCGTTAGTAATGCCCAAAACGACGTCTAACCAAAGAAAGCGGACAACTTACAACCCATATTCTTCATTGCAATCTTAAATTTCTTCCAACTCCACGGTACTTGCCCCCGTTCATCTGAGCCATGACATTCTTTAACTCTACCAAACGCGCTTTGGCTTTGTCGCCGAGGTAGTGCTGGGCAACCTTATGCCAGTACTCCTCCGGCACCTTGCGTTCGACACAACCAGCTCTAATTTTCTCGAGCCAGTCGTCTACGGACATGTCCCGCTTGGAATCTCCGTAGAACATGGGAGGGTTCTCCCATCCTTCGTAGATTGGGCTAAGATCGAACTCTTGATCTTGAAAGCTTCGAGCATCTCTTCAGTTTGCAGATGACTTCAGAAAGAACAGGAAGGGAGCACGGGAAACGACGATTGTAGCGTAGTTCGGTTGGATGGAAAACGGAATGCTTGCTAACACCCTGAAGAATGCATGGCTTTAAAGCCCACTGCGGACTTCAAGCACGCACACGGCAACCTCGCGGCCCTCTCATAAGCCATTTGACTCCGGGGCAATCATATGAAGAATTGAACAGGGGGCGGCGTAAGGGGGTCTTGCAAAGGCCAGATCGGCGATTGGGCCTGTGACACAGACACCACCACCAACAGGGTGTGAATCTGGAACGAGGCAAGTGGACAGCACGATTAACACGAGGCAACACTCGAAACCAGCGGCACAGCGTTGTCAACTTCCAGAGCCGATTCAGCCGGCCCAAACCGAGCTGTAGTCCACGAGGCAGAATTTAGGTACAAAGTTAGAAGTCCCAGATGGTGTGCGTTTCATCTGTGCTTTCGTCTGTTGTTCACGGTGTAACAGATGGCGTTAAATCTGCTAAGGGAGTCGACTGCACATTGCGGTGATATTACGGAACTGCTTGTGCATGTTTTCATTGAGCGATATTTCCATCGAAGGATGGACGGGGAACTACCACTCAGCTCGATCGTTGCCGGTTGTCGGCTGGTGGCCTTGCTTGCAGCGGATCAACTACCGAAAGCGCTGCAGTTATTTCATAACAGACAAGAATGAGGGACCGGTTGCTGTCACGAGGTCCTTGGGTCGGGACGATTGGTGTGCCGTAAATGGAGCTGGTCGGTTGGCAAGTAGACCTAAGTGGAGAAAAATCAGCAATTGTCGTAGACGAATCTTGAAAAGTTGACAATATCAAGTGTCACTGCGCGATATGTCAAGACGTACCCCGAAAACTGTGGGCGCATCAAGTCTGTGGTAGAAAGTTCGTATCGTTCCTCGATCATCATATTTAAATCTTGGCAGCCGGGGCGAGGGTAGGGTGTTCCAGATTTATCTGCCATTCTAGCACGCCCTAGGGCAAGGGCCGAAATGATGGACAACTCAGAAAGAAATTCTGAAGTGACCAAGTCAAGTTTGAAGTGAACCGGGTCCCTTAGGATCGCAGTGCGGCGTCCGATAATCAGCTGAATTCGTTTCCAATGTTCGCAGCCTTTCAGGTCCCTGCGTAGTGCACAAATGCCGTCGCCCCTGTTTGCGAGTGCCGAGCTCAGCCATGAAGACAAGTCAAGCTGGGAACGTCGATGCGTCGCATTCTCTCCGTCTAAACTTGCTGCGTTCGTTCGTTACGCGTGACGGTACGGTACTGTGCATGCTTCGATGTCAATTAGCAAAGCTGCCACACCAAATATCAAAGCTTCATGGAGTCAACACACGCCTTAGCAACCTACAGAAACCAATTGGAAGCGAGTCATGCACAACGTTTCCGTTGAACCTGAGTCGTTCCAAGGGTCGTCGCATGGAGGTGCAATGCCGGTCAAAGGATATCCACGCTGGGCTTAAAGTACACGACGCTTAAATGACGCCTCCATTGGGGTCCTTGAGTGTCGCCGAAAGTGAGGTATCAGAATAGCATTTGCCGTGCGTTGGAGGTATGCCAGCTGCAGGGTGGCGATTGTCAGTGGTTGGAGCGCGATAGTTTCCGCGGCGAGGAGCCTGCATGTGGGGCAGTGGAGAGAGCACGAATGTGTAATGAAGTGAAGAGTGAACGTCTTGTGTTCTTCTGTATTTCCAGACCACTGACACAAGACAAGCATGACATCTTCGTTTTGCAGGGCCGCGACACACGACCACCCTGACACAGCGCTGTTATGGCAACGATGCATGGAGCATCGTTCCGAGTCGATTGTTTGCGGTCATCTGGCGGATCAGTAGTATGAAGCCAAAGGTAGTTCGCCTTCTTGGCACGTCATAGGTACACAGATATGCCAAACGCGAGTTTCGTTCCAGCCCAGAGGTATGCGGCTGCTCCCCCTGAACGCTCTGCCTCTTTTGGAAACCCCCTAGCATGCAGTGTCGGGAAAGGAGACTTGTCTTACGCCTCCAACAGTCGCCATATCCAAATGCTCCATAAATTACTCATGCCTGAACTCATGTATCTTTTAGTTCAGAAATCAGCCAATGTGTACTGCATCCGTCAGACTCAGACAATCACCTACAGTATCTCACAGGTCCAAGAATTGCTTTATCACGCGTCTGAAGCTGCTTGTGAACTGTTGGATTCAGCTTCAGCGGTTACCGTCAATGCCTATGTAAGCGTACGCTTACCACTAACATGCCACATGCCACTCACACTATCGACGTCGCTCATGCTAACACATCACACTATCACACCTCCTATTGCGCTTTTGTCCGAGCATGCAGATCCCTCCTGTGTTGCGCTGTTTGGACTCTGAGGGTATATATATGTACTGGTGCTGTCTGTGTTCACGGGTCATATCTTCTTTCTCTCGTTTCTCTCTCTCTCTCTGTTGGTCACCTGTATCAGCGTATACGCTTGATCACTTAATATCACACGCCTGTCTACGTTCTGTCGTTGTTGTGGGCTGTTTGAGTGTGAGTAAATTCGCATTCCCAACCTTTCAATACTCACCTCTATTCAGCTGCTGAATCCTGTCACTTGCGAGGACCGGCCACTTGCCGATTTATGGGTCCGAGTTGCTCGCGAAGCAACTTGGACCAATAAACGACGAGTGTTTCGAAACAAAAGTGACTTCTACATTTCGCATATTATGCCTCGAGGTGGATTCCATGGACTTGCAAGCTATCGTCTTATTCAGTGCATCTGCAAAATGACCCCGACGTAAGCCACTGCCCATGTATCTCCCAACCACTGATTTTCCATATGCCGTATAGTTGATAAAGTTGACACCGAGGATCTTGTCCACGTGTGGGCGACCAATTGACGCAGGGCGGATTTTCCTCTACACCTTCGAAAACTGATCGGGAAGCCCCTTCAAGAGTCGGAGAAGATGCCGCTTACAGAGGCCGTACCTAATACTCCCAGTTACTCGGGAAGTGCCGCCTGCGTCGGCGCTAACCTTGCTTTTGCCATGCTTGCGTCTTACTTACCGGCTTTCACAGGTTCTATGTAGTACTAGAATAAGGCCGTTTTGCACGGCAGGCACCTTGTTTACCGCGCTCGCACCCGTACGCAAAGCAACAGACAGGAACATGCTGGACTGTGACGAAATCGAGCCCGTTCACCCACTTCGGAGTCGCGGAGCAGCGGAGTACAGTGCTGAGACCCAAAATATGATAATTGCGGCTGACCAAAAAAACGTTACAAATTTCGGGGTGGAGTGACCTTGTAAACAAGGTGACTGTAGACTTTTCTGTCGAGTTCTCACAGTTGTCCGTCGGGCGCCTAAGATGTATTCTCGCTGTCGGACACTACAATAAGGTATGTTGAGTTCTCGCAGTTGTGTGTTCGATGCGTATGATGTATTCTCGCTGATGGACTGTACAATAGACTTTTCTGTCGAGTTCCCGCAGTTGTGCATTGGTCGCTAATGAAGTATTCTCGGTATTGGACCCTTGGACCCTCAATGTTCACACGGAGGTCCGGAAATGGAAAGAATTTCTGTGGTGAGTTGGCTCCCACGCAATTATGACCCCGGTAGAAACCTTGCTTGCAAGGTAACTAGGCCTTATTCTGAGTGCCCGGATGTGTCTTGACTTACCACTATCATGGACATCTCAGTGATCGACTGCCAGTGGCACGACGGCGACAGGGGTAGCAGCGATGGGGAAGCGTCGCGTTGTCTGCGCGTGTAAGGTATCAACAATCACGCCGACAAGAGACACGAAGAGCTACAAATACAGTGCATTGTATCGTCATCGTAAGTAGACCAATCATCATCTGCAATGCCTATCAAGTCAGCGCTATCTCTTAAACTGCCCGTCCGATCGAAGCTGGGAATAACTACTGTACATGATTCTGGGGACCCTCACGCCTGGCAGCACACTTCTCGTTTTCCACTGCCATCTCGTAAAGATCTACCGGGGGTGGGCTCTGAAACAAGAAATACTTCTTGATTCCATACATGATCTGTTTGATCCCGTAAATAGCATGTGTCTTGGCGGGTATTGAGAAGACTTGATCCAGTTCCTCGAGAGTTTTTCCCTTGGTCTCCCGCACGAACAGGAGGATGAGAACCCAAAGAATCATGCACCATGCCGCATACCACCCAAAAGCACCTTGAGGTTTGAATGCATTTGACATCGAGGGCCACGTGACGGATAGCGTGAAATTCCAGAACCATGTCGTTGCCGTTGCAAAGGACATGCCAATATCTCGAATATACAAGGGGAACGCCTCGGCGGAGTAGACGAACGGAACGGGGCCTTCTCCAGGAGAATAGAATATAGTAAAGAGATCTTGAAGAACGTGAGTTATTGGGATGCCTGTAAATGCCGGGAGCTTACACATTCCTATGGTGACACCCGCAAGCCGTCCATTCTTAGAAGTAATCCAGAAAGCGGATCCGGTTATCAATAAACAGATGGCCATGCACGGGAAAGTGGTCAGGAGTAGATTACGGCGTCCAAAGGTATCAATCTACCGGATGGATCAATGAAACACCATGCAACTACTTCATAAGTGAACCCACCGTGAAGACAGCGGGGAGAGCGAATAGCCAGTTCAAGGCCCCAAAGCCGAGCGACGCTGCCAGGGCGGCAGGGTCTGAGAAGCCCGACTGGGAGAATATATTTGATGAATAGTATGCTACAAAAACGATGAGACTACGGCCAAAAAAGGATGGAATCAGACGCGCCGATCACGTTTACCCCGCAGAATTGTTGAGCAAACATAACTATCCAACTTGCCAACGCCGCGTTCCTGTTCCGTGGAATCGTGAACATTTCTACCACACGATTCCTGCCTTTTTTCATCTCGTTTTCTGCTTCCAACAAGACATGGATATAATACAAATCACGCGCAGCCTGCACGCGCGAAAAACGAAGGCGACAGAGTTCATTGAAGGCGTCCTCGTAGCGACCCTTACTGATCAGCCAACGAGGAGACTCTGGTGCAAATGGGGCTTGTAGGCAGACTATCAGCCCAGGGATACCTGCAGCGGCGAGCATCAAGCGCCAGTTGAGACCTTCGATACCACCTCGATTTGGAATATAGTAGAAGGCAAGATCAACCAAAGTGCCCAGAAAGATGCCAAACGCTGTCCACATTTGCCACATCATGACAAGTGCTCCACGGATTGCGGCCGGGGAACATTCTGCAGCATACACTGGGACTGTTGCAGACTTTGGACCAATGCCGACACCAAGGAAAAATCTTGCGATGAAGAGATGCCACCAGCTACCAGTCAAGGCAGACCAGACACAGGTGACGAATGAGATCAAACAAGTGACGAATATGGTCTTCCTCCGTCCAAGCCATTGGTTCATTGGATAGGTCAACCAGCATGAAAATGTTGCGCAGCATCTGGTCCGGGAGCATAAGCGTGTGGGGATGGGAAACGTGTGACCATGGCCTACAGATACGGTGCAGAATTAACGACACCAACCAACCAACTTTCACGACTTGGGAGCGCTAAAGTTTGATTAGGAAGTGGCGGAAAAATGAGGCATAAAACGTACCACTAGCAGAGTAAATACCAAATTGTTTGGCGTACAGTAGTTGAGCGCCATTGACCACAGTTTCATCCATGCCCTGGATTGCAGCAGCCAGTGAGGACATAACAACCACCTGTGTAGCGTTAGGTAATTGATGCTGCCGCGTCCGTCAAGTACGAGACCCACGTAGTAGAGCGCGCCAGTTTGAGACCACTTGTGGTGCACCTCGTCCTCCAAACACTTGATATCTGTGTCCGAATAGATACTATAGCGCTTGTAGGCTGTGAACATGCACAGTCAATGACAAGGGAGCAAGGACAACGAAGCATGTAGTCACCTTGAGAGTCCTGGGCGAGAAGAGCACCTTTTTTCAATTCGCCAAGTATATGCATCAACCCCCTTTCTCGAGCAAATATTTCGACCTCCGTCATAAGGTGCTCATGAGCAATACCCCGCAGCGGGTTTTCCAAGTTCAGGGTGACACCTCTGAGCTCCGATCAGACTATGTATCATCAGCAGAAGGGGTTTCTGGCACGAACCCTATACATCTTGTGCGCCTGCCTGACTGCGGGAAACATCCACGTTGATTGTACATACGCTCGTCATGCGTGACGTCGATACGTGAACCTGAGCCATAGGCGTTGAACATCGTCAGCAGCGACGAGGGACTCGAGGCATGCAATGATGAGGTGACACCACGGGAAAGGGAAAGGGAAAGGGAAAGGGACAAGTGAGACACGCACTATTGCTTATCTGCGGCGTGTATGTTCTCAGAGGGGGTGTACAAAAAGGGAATGGACATCACTCATAAGTGCTAGACCGGGAACGATCCTGATGTATTAAGGCCGAGAACAGCCTCACTAGAACCTGCAGGCAAGTCCGTCCGTAGGTAACGGGGCGATAATCCGAAAAATTTACATAACATACCTGTCTAAACCGTTACAGGTAGTTACCTTTCGACAAGTTCTTTGGGACACGAGCCGCAAGGGACCTGTACAATGTCTGGTTCAGTTGGAAAGTAGAAATGGTGGTGAAACTGACAGCCTGTGTACTTGTCAGCAGTCCAAGCGCCCGAGCATGACAGAACGCACAGGAACTTCACATCACAAGTAGATCGGGACAGCATTCCCGCCGCTGAAATATATGCGATTCTGGAATTGGACGTTTCACCACCAGCCGATCAGACTTCCGCTTCGTTGTTCGCATCTCATTAACCCCCATCCAACAGGGAACGAGGATGTCAATGCCTACTTTCATCGTGCGCAGGCGCTGCGGGGAAGTATCAGAATGGTTCGCTAGTAGCCTTGTCGCTTAAACACCCCTAGTCAAGCGTTCAGGGTGGAGCTCGGGTACCCCAGTACACATTTAGCACAAGTTGAGTAATCCTTGTTGATAGCCTTGTGAGTCGTTGCAATGGGGTATATTGTGTGAGAAGCCTTGGGCGCGTCTTTCGCCGCCGCCCTGGCATTGCTGAGGTACATGGAGCATCATGTTGGCAGTGCACATTTCTGATGCCCTTGTCTGAGTATGGGCTATGGTGGGAGGAATTGCGTCCCCCATGTCTACTTACTTGCAGACACGTCGGAAAGGTCCCCTCCGGCAGCCTAGCGCAAGGCATGATGTTGCCATCGGGCCGACGGTCGAAATCTGACGAGGCACGTGTTTGCCTCTCACCTGAGCAGAGAGTCGTCCGCGATTTCTCTCTTGACTTTCTTCAACCGAACTCAGGCAACTTGAAGTCCTTTCTTTTACCTGTCCAGGTGCGATCCCACAGCATATAGCCAAGTACTCGCTCTTTTTGTTGACAATTTTAAGTTCGTTCTGTAGATTTATCATGCGTTCCTCGTAAGGCGCATTGCGTTCCAATGCATACCCTCAATATCCTTAGACCCTACAGAGAAACAGAATATTAATGACGGCGGACTTGCTATTACCGCTGACATGCAAAGCATACTTGATCAACCGGGGTTTATCAGTTCACAAATGGGCGGCAACCAGCTTCGACAGATGTTCCAAACAGGTGCGTAGCTTACATTGATTGATGCCTCCCATTTCCTGGCCGGACTTGCTGAAGTTTCTATTGGACTGCTGACTAACCGACTACCCATAGCATGGGCAATGCTTGATCTGTTCAAACTCTCGCCGCTCGCAAGGGCATGTATGATGGGACACTCATTGGATGCTGTGAAAGAGGTGAATGGCTGTTGTGATCGTTTTGATGTGAGCGTCGACTCACCAACTACTGAAGGTGTTGTCAAGGGCCGACGCACCGGACATTAAGGGCACAGAGACTCCCTTCCAACTTGGGTACGTTTCTCTAGCAGTGCTTGGGGTCAATAGACACCATTGCTTCCCTCCCTGCAATCCGGAGCACTTCAAAATCGTGGAATACCTTGTCCAGTCTGGCGCGCCACTTGACGTGCCAGATATCGCTGGTCACACAGCACTCCATCATGCATGTACCCCGCCAGATATCAAACTGCAATTTGCGAAGCTCCTGCTGCAGCGCGGTGCAAATGCAAATTCTCAGAATCGCTATGGCGAAGTTCCACTGTTTTTCGCACTGCAGGGTGGAGATGCAGAGCTCACGGACTTACTTATGGAACATGGAGCAAAAATGGACGTCGAGGATGCAAACGGAGATTCACCGAAAAAGATGTATGTCGTTTTCGGTGCTGAGGTAACAGCTACGATCAGAAAATGGGAGAGAAAGCAAGCAGGGGCGGGGCCTGCACCGTGCGAAGCGAGGAAGCGGTGTGAAAACTGTCGGACCGAGCAGAGCGGTCTAAGACAATGCGCAAGATGTCACACGGTCCGTTACTGCTCTGTTGAATGCCAAAGTGAGATACTTGTTTTCTCTCTACAAGTTCGACTCATGTAGGCCACGAAGGAGCGCACTGGTCTACTCATCGGCCCAATTGTCATGCTTTCTCGCCATCGACGACTGTTACTTTAAAGCCTCAGTTCTACGACGATACGGTGGCCTACTCAACAGCTGATTTCGCGCGGGGATACCTTGGTCTGTCGAGAAGTGGAAAAAGCGCAGAAAGACCTGGGACTCAAATGCTATCGCCTGAAAACCGACGTATGATCATCAAGATCCAGGTTCCATTGTCGTCTACAACAGGTCTACTGATCTATAATCGGCAGCGGGACTTCACATGCATTGTCCACGGAAACACAGGTCCTGAGGCATACGATACTATCGCGCAGACTGTGAGGAGCAAAGGTGTAGGTGGGACGAATGGTCACAAGGCATATTTCGCAGCCGAATTGAGAAGGAGAGATGAACTCGTGGTGAAGGTGTCGGAGGTACTTGCCGAGCAGCCGTTCTAAATGATCCAAGTAGGTTCATTTTTCTCTTGTGGGTTGTGGGTTATGGCATCACACAAAGGAAGTCTGATCATGGGACTAGCGGTACTTCCTGTAGGCCGACTTGAAATCGGGTGCTTATGTAATTATGATAGTGTGTACCTCAGTTGATGTTGATTCTGCATCCCAGCGCTGAGCTTTTGCTGCAAGACGAAGCCTGTGCATGTACATTCAGTACATACATCTACACAGGACAGGTGTTATGTTGAGCAGCATGCTCTTTCTCAGCGAGCGGGGGATCGTCTCGCATTAGGCGTACCCTAACCCTGACTCCAGGCCTTCCTCCGCATGTCCACCACGAGATACTACTGCCACACACGGGGATCGTGTTTGAAAGACGGTCAGCGCACGCCTTTCCAGGGTTCCCGTGGCATACGAACTCGCGCTCAAAGAGAAGAATTGGACTTACCTCAATCACGATAATTAAGAATGAGTGGACTCTGTCCATGTCGGATGGCGAAAACGAGTCAGCGGTGTACGTTCTTTCGCCATGCTTCTATTAACGTGAGTTCTTCCTTATACAGTTGCACCGCAAACGTCGACCTATTAGAAGTGAACAGCCTCAAGGCCGTACCAGACGTATATAAACTCAGGGTAGTGCGTGCTGCTTTCATTGCCTCTCACGTCTAATTCCCTAAGGTTGCCCATCCGTTTGCTACTTGGCCGCTGAACGAGCTCGCCCTTCAAATAAATACATATGACATTGCAGTACAAAGTCACGCATGTTTTTTGTCCTCTGCAACTTCCTAACGGAGATGACCATTCTCACTTCAATGATCTTGCTCTATCCGAAGCAGTACGCGACTCGGCATTCGAGTTTGATAGGAACCTCGATCATCCTTGCAAAAACTCATTGGGAATGCACGAAGAAGTTGTTGAGAAATCTCTGCGAGGCGATTTGTTTTCATCAGTTAGAAGAAAGTTGTGTGGCGTCTCAGCTGGAATCTATGACAGCAGGAGGTATGTACTGTATGTCGCAAGGCATCTTTTGCTCGTGCTGACTCCGTTATATAGATGTTGTCAGCTATCTTATCCGCGCTCAGAACGCAGGCTGTTGTGTTTCGACGAGGTGCAGAGGCAAACCATCGCGGAAGTCATTCGAAGTGTCCCCCACTGCGGCGGCGGTCATGGGTTCCTGCGGTAAACTTGTGTGTTCATACCCGGGCCCGGCGATTGCCGTTCCAAACGTGGTTTTTGACGACGCTGTATTCCGCCTCGAACTTGCTCATTTCCTCTGCGAGATGGACAAAGACAGTCTTGACGCAGGCTCCTACCACCTGCAAGGCAGGGTTCCACTGGTTTCCGAAGAACGGGATACAGCTGCACCCTCGGTATATAACGGAGCTGCTGACTGGCATCCTACGAGCTGTTGGCAAGCCTGCCGATGTGCAGCGAATCAATAAACGTATTGGTGATGACGTCGTATGGCACGATGCTCGTCTCCCTTGGCGCCGCTCTTCACTCTGGCTGATGATCAGAGTCGTACTGCAAACTACGCTATCAGGAAATGACCTTGGATTAGACGGCGGATACAAGAAATTCATGTTATTCTTTATGAACAGACTCGCCGGCGAAGCTCTGCATGCCAGAATGTCCGATGACGTCTTGCACTGGATATCTGCCAAAATTAGTCGCCGCCTGACGAAGTTGGGAGATTCAGCCCCAATTTGGTTGTCAGCCGCCGTGCTAGAGACATGCGCGAACGTTCGCACTCTACTGGATGAAAGGTGGAAGCAAGTGCAGGAACGCGATGCCTTTACGCCAACGTGGAATCCCCAATCCCTTAACTTCCAGACTGACACCCAGCTCTCGCTACTTGATAGTCACGAATATATCAGTAACAGTCTTGAATCCAAGCGGCTTCCACTTCGCGTCCTGCCGGTTTTGTGACCGGCCGCCGCTTACGTGGTAGTTTGGAAAACTTTCTGTCGAAAACTGGCGACTTCTTCCGGGATACCTACAAAGCGTACCCTCGTTTGACACTCTACGATGTAGAACGCGAGGTTAGCCATAGCATTGATGATTGGGTTGCCGGCGCCTTGGAAGATGACGCCGATGCAGCATGCGCGAAGCTGGAGCTCCTAGCCAGCATGTATGCGTCGGCAGCTAGTGAAACCTACAAAGGCAATCCAGAAGACTTCTCACGAATGTTTCTTACCGTCATCGAATTATGGGTTGCAATCGACAAACTCGTCATACGGCAAGATTCCCATGCTCCTTGAATACTCCCCTGAAATACCTATCTCTCTCCTGGAGCAATTACTCCTTCGAGATGCGCATGACATCCAGCGGCTTTGCCTCGCATCTGATTACATTCGCAAGCGTCACTCTGAAGCTATAAATGGGCGGTCTGTATTCTCGGACCGGGCGGACTGTAGCAACTTCGCAGTGCGCTACTTCCAACAAGATTCTCACTTGCAAGCCTTGAGGGACCGCATCGTCGACGCCACTCGTCAGGACCGTCGGGAAAAGGTTAATGAGCTCAGGCGGTCGGTCGAGCGCTACTACAATATCATAGGGCGAGCTGCAGGCATGAATCATGAATACTCTGTTGATTATCGTGGAAGAAGCTACCACAGTTATGATTGCAGGAAGTGTCGCCTTGAAGCCGAGTCGAAAATCGGGATCACGGTACACGAATGGCCCCTCCCGGAGGATTTTTATCGTGTCGCAGTAGTTGTCTTCGAGCTAAATCGCCCACCTGCTTTCGATATGTGGCGTTCGGTCATTTGTCTCCTTCTTATTGATATCTGCTCTCCGCAGCTGACGCTGGGAACATCCTCATACTTGTCTAGAAGGATATTTTGCGCTAGGCTCCTACTACACCGAACACACGAGGAACTCGTGTCACGCTAGGCTTCCGACACGAAACCCTTCATACACTCTCACTACCGGTCAACCTATGTACCAACCGATGAGAGCACAGGTCTGCGTCGACAACGGACTTAACTTTTACTACTACGACAAACGTTCCCATGTCTCTGTCACTGATGCCTTCGGCACCGTGGATATATCTGGCCCTTGTTCCCATCAGCTCCCACGAGGTCCGTATCAAAACTTACAGGACTATCTTCGGTATACAGCGCACACCTCAAATCAGGTGTTGTGCAACCAGGCCAACTGTGACAAAGAGCTTTCTATTCACGAGTTCATAGCGTATGGCCACCTACGCAGTGGTCCCTCTTTACAGTGGCTCAATATCTTGCGGGAGATTCGTGCCAATACGTTGACCCTCCGTCGTGACGAAGTCCACATACTGTTTCGCTCAGGCAGTCAGCCAAGTTGGACCAATATCAGATGATAGGAAGTTGGTATGGCATGTTGAGCTGCAACATACGCATTTCCGTCACTCGTTCCTGGGCGAACTTGAAACCCTTGTGTCGACTGTGTCGGGAAACTGGTTGGAGGGTACGACAATGGATACAGTTTCATTTGTGGTCGCTAGGATGCTTTCTGCGAGACCTGCAGTCCAAGACCATAGCTATCATCGAGCTCTCGAGCTACTCCGCACCGTTCGGGAGAAGACGTTCACTTGGGTACTGGAACTCTTTCACAAACTGGAGCAGACCACGTGCGAGGTTGAGAAGGAACAACTTCGAGGACGCCTTCGTGACTCGGCAGCCATCTGCCGTAGCACTTTTGATGTGGGTCCTGACGACATAACGAAGCTTCTCGACTCTACCAGAGCTCTGGAGATTCTACTGTGCTGTGCGGTGGTCATCAATAACAACACCCCTCCGCAGTTCAGTGCCCGTCATGAAATGTCAAGGCTCCTTATGGAACGTGACTGTCGCCTATCATGGAAACTGGAGGAACTTGTGGGCACTATGATCCTGGAGGGGAATGATGGCATTGATCTCGGGATTAAACACTTATGGCCAGGGTACCGCAGAGGCTCGCAATGGCAAAAAGCGGGCACTGGTAATTGTAGTTGGTTCACCACCAATACGACCAGCTCCGAAGCCCAGCATTCACAACAAGTGCACTTCGATATCCTCAACGGTACTTTATTGGTGGACGGGCGGCCGATGGGAAGACTACCGGATGAGATCAGGACAGATCCGATTTTTACCTTGCTTTTTGGTGCTGTATGTGTGTTGACACTAGTCTATTTCGTATACTGACTTTCAGCAGCAAGCACCGGACGTCCTTCCAGGTGATTTGGCAGGAATGGACTACGTCACTCGCGGTTTGATTGACGAATATCGGGTAGGTTTCCGTGTCGATTTGTATCTACAGAGAGCTAAGATTGGTCCTGTAGGTTTACTTCCGAATGGGATCGAATGGGTTGATAATTCAGGCCCAAAAAGAAGCTGACCCGGACGTTTTCGAATTGATTCCTCTTCAGAAGTTGGCATCCGATCTCCCCACTGCACTGGTTGAGAACCACGTGCACTGGATCAATCTTACGACTCACACGATGGAAGTTCGCCCTATAGAGAATTTGTGGGGGTCGTCTCCCGACAACTGGACGCTTCACTTTTCACCTGGATGTCATTCGATGATTAAAGGAGATACCACTCTCTTTGATGTTCGCAGTGAAACCTGGCGGATGTTGTCTGAGCGGCTTCAACTTTTAGAAAATCCCCGGAACATCATTATCACGCTAGAAAATTCAAGGGTGTCTGTCAACTTACCGCGCTACGGTCTTTCTTTCTTTGTTAACGATGACTGGGAGTTGGAGTGCTGTAATCCTCGTGGAATGGTGTACGACGAAAGCCAATCTGCAGGAACGTTGATCGGGCTAGCAAACAAGCTGGTTTTGCGACCTAAGGCCAATTTAGTTGATGAAGGCGTCCAGCGACTCTTGCTTATACCAGAAGGGAATGTGTCATTCGCGAGGCAAGGCGATCACGTGAAGGTCACGGTCAATATATCGGGTCCCGCGAACAAGCGGTTCCTTTGCCAAATATTCCGGATTGATACCAACTTTGGATGCCTAGTTGGCAATGCTAGTGGTAGCCTTGCGAGCAATCTTTATAGGGCCTACCTGCACGCACTGACCAGCAAATCGTGTTCAGTGGACCCTCTAACGCAAAGGACTGGTACAGAGGAAGCGTTATCTATTTTGCACTCTGCTGCATGCCGGTCGTTTATGAAGATCGATACTCGCTGCGACAAACTTCTGTGTCACATTGCAGCACTGACCACTCCTCGAACGTGGTACCCCAAACATCTGAAGTGCATGCAAACTGTGCATTGGCTGGCGGGACTTCCGGCTGCATCTCAGCACCATGGCTTTTACCTTGCTTGCTCGTCTATCAAAGAAATCGAGATCCTGCAACAACTACAGGACTTTCCTGATGGTCAATCGACTTCGCTCTTCAAAGACTTCCCGTCCTGTGACGACCACCTGCTTCGTCGTGCTGCAATCAGAGCTGTGGCACTTTACCCACCAATGTCGGATAATCCCTTTCCAGGTGGCGGATCTGACTCCGTTTACGAAGCAAGGGATGTACGGCTATCATCTGCTGACGTACTCCGTGCATACAGCACTGCGCTTGCTGTCTACAATTGGTCAGCTCAGAAACGTCTAGTAAATAACATCCAAGCCTTACTTGAGTCTTGGAACGCCACTGTGGGAGGTGTTTCGCGGGCATTCTCGTTGCGTTACGGCAGAAACTGGTTATCCCACGACCTACCGAAGATCTGGC
Organism: Pisolithus tinctorius; assembly: GCA_024663395.1. NCBI lineage: Eukaryota > Fungi > Basidiomycota > Agaricomycetes > Boletales > Pisolithaceae > Pisolithus > Pisolithus tinctorius. The sequence continues at coordinate 266,845 of JANFAH010000067.1, read as the reverse complement.
TTCCATTGTATGATAGCTGTCGTAGGAGCCAGGCATCGCGCCATCGTTTTCAACTCATATTCTCCCTGTCCGCCATGGCATACGCCTCTTCGAAGCTCGAAGACGTTGTCGGTACATTACTGGCCTTCGCAACAATGCCTCAATTCAAGAATGAAAATCCACCTGATTATCCCATCTACAACCTTTCTGATGGTTACACACCTTCGCAATGTGCGTTGAATGAGCTCATTTCCCAGCGGGAAAAGCCGTACAACTACAGCCTAAGTCCAGAGGAGTACAGGGAGCGGCTCCAGCGGGAAAAGAGTGAAATAATTGCGAGGACGACTGCTGCATGGCCCTGTTTGAACCCCCCTCCATGCCGAAACCTCTTTTGGTATGATACTGCCGCATTGGACCGTGATCTCTGCGAATTGTTTGCGAGTTGTTACCGCAACATGGAGTTGAAGAATCACCTGAATCACGTGGAGTCAATTCTTGGCCAAAAACCTTCCCACCCGTTTATAGGACCTCTTGACCCGACCTCGCTCGCTAACCGATCATTGGAATATCCCTTCACTCCATCTTTGAAAGGTCACAACCCAATCCACCGGGCCATGACTCTCGATGACCTTTTTCAACGAGCTGCGCTTGCTGTACCCCCGCCCCCGAAGTTGGAACTCAACCTAACCCTTTCTCGGTCTCAAACTTGGTATTTATCCTTTTATACTATGCGAATGCGTCATGCTGAATCTTACTTTTTCAGCGGACCTAGCCAAATGAGCCAGTTGATTGACGACCTCCGCCGGAATGCAAACTCGGCGTTTCAACTTATGTATGCAGATGGGCTCCAACGGAGTGCGGACCATCTTAGTCACGATCAGACGACCCTGGAAGTAGATGCTCCCGAAATTGAACACTTCGTGAAGTTAATCAGAGGACATTACAAGGATAGCAGGAAAATATACATGTCCACCCTAAGGTCGCTTGTGGCATACTTGGGTCCACAAACGACAAGCGAGCGTGCGGTCTACAGCTCAGGTCAGTGGCCACGTGTCACAGCAAAGGTTCTCTTTGGTTGCCTCTCATCAACATCGCAAATTCGATTGTCTCGTGACTGGCGAGTTTGTTTAATAGCATTCACGAAGCTTGCACTAGAGTACCAGCGCACTCGCCGAATGCTTGCCTTGGCAAAGAATGGCCGAGCCGAAGATTTACACAAGGAAATAGAGAACACCGGTTGCAATGGTTGGGATGCAGAGTCGTATGCCGATTGGCTATTAATCCAGGTGCTTTTATCTTCTCATCTCTTGTTCTGTGGCAAGTTTATTCACCCCTCCAATTATCGGTTCAGCTGGATGGAGATTTCCTCATCCGTCCTGTCCAAGCAGACGTTGCATCAGAAATGATAGCCCCTCATTCCGGCCAGAACACCGTTCTGCAGTTAAATATGGGCGAAGGGAAGTCATCTGTAATCGTACCGGCAACAGCCTCGGTCCTCGCTGACGGAAACCAACTGGTGAGGGTAGTGGTCCCGAAGGCTCTCGCTTCCCAAATGCTCCATTTACTCGTACATCGTCTTGGTGGACTCGCCAATCGACGAGTCTTTTACTTGCCATTTTCAAGATCCTTGGAAATCGGCCATTTGGGTGCCAGAGCGGTCCAGGGAATCCTAAAACAATGTATGCGCGAACGTGGCATCCTCGTAGTGCAACCAGAACATATCCTGTCATTCAAACTGCTGAGTGTCGAGAAACAGCTAGATGATACCACGGGCATCGCCGAGCAACTATTGCAGACTCAGCGATGGCTTCATTCATACGCTCGCGATATCCTTGATGAAAGTGATGAGATCCTGCACGTTCGAAATCAACTGATCTATGCTATCGGTTTACAGAGACCTCTGGATGGCGCTCCAACTCGGTGGTCGACCGTGCAACAGATACTCCATCTCGTAAAGAAACATGCCCCTTCGCTCCACGCAGATTTCCCGCTCGGTGTGGAATACGAGCAATATCACCGTCGCAGTGGCGCTTTCCCTCACATCCGTATTCTTCATGAAAAGGCAGGCGAAACGCTCATTTCTAGGATTGCTCAGGACGTCATGGACGGTCGGCTACTCAACTTCAATCAAACGCGTCGAAGCGAGAGGACTGCAATTCATGACTTTATCACCCGCATGGATGTTGCCCCTTCCGAAGTCCAAATGATACGGGACTACTGTGGAGGCACCACCATGTGGATGTCCTTGTTACATTTACGTGGACTTCTAGCATCTGGGATCTTGTTGTTTGCACTAACGGAGCGACGGTGGCGCGTCGGCTACGGACTTGCACCTCCTCGAACTATGCTGGCCGTCCCTTATCGTGCGAAGGACATGCCAGCACCGAGAGCAGAATTTGGTCATCCAGATGTTGCCATAGTGCTCACCTGTCTCTCGTACTACTACGGTGGTTTGGATCGGGAGCAGCTGACGTTATGTTTCGAGCGCCTTTTCACGTTAGATAACCCAGACCAGGAATACGAGTCATGGGTCCGCGATTGCCTTGAAGTTCCTGAACACCTCTATCAGATTAGTGGCATCAACACCCAGTCTTTGGATCAATGGAACTCCTACCTGTTCCCGATATTCTCGTACAACCAATCAACCATAGACTTCTATCTTTCACACGTTGTCTTTCCGAAGGAGGCTAAGGAGTTCCCTTCGAAGTTGTCTAGTTGCGGGTGGGACCTTGCAGAAGCGAGAGAGCACATAACTACTGGTAAGTGCATAGCTTTAGCCACAAACCCCTTTAACAATTCCTTGGTTAGGGTTTTCTGGGACGAACGATGCCCGCTATCTGCTGCCAACATCCACCAGCCAACGAGACCTTGATCACCAGCGCTCTACCAATGCAAAGGTTCTCGCCTACCTCCTGCGTCCCGAAAACGACGCCTACGTACAAACATCGTGGGCAGATGGTCGGCGACGAACAGCCGGCGAATTCCTTGGGCTTATAGCGGAACAAAAGCCGGAAATACGCGTGATATTGGATGTTGGTGCTCAGGTCCTCGAGCTGCAAAACAACGAACTTGTGGCGCTTTGGCTGGAGTTGAAACCCGATGCGCTTGCCGCGATCTACTTCAACGACAATGACGAGCTGACCGTGCTTTCACGTGAAGGAACCAAGCGATCATTTGCAGAGTCACCGTATGCAAGTCGACTGGACGAATGCATCGTGTATCTTGATGATGCACATACGAGAGGCACCGACATCAAGTTTCCAATCGGGTTCCGTGCAGCGGCAACTCTGGGGCCCAAAGTTACGAAGGACCGCTTGGTTCAAGGTATGACAATGGGATCGGTTGATGATACATGTCACTGATATTGGTGGCAGGGTGTATGCGCATGCGCAAACTTGGACATGGTCACTCTATCATGTTTTTCGGACCTCTAGAGGTAGACAGAAGCATCCGCAAGGCAGCTAGAAAAAATCGTCGAGACAGGATACATCCGGCAGACATCTTGTTATGGGCCATGGACGAGACGTGCACGGAGATCCAGAATAGTGCTCCCCACTGGGCTCAGCAGGGAAGGGACCACGCTTCGCGGTATTCCGCTTGGTCGGAGTTCTGCAGCAACGAAATAACTTGCGAGGAGCTCGCCGCTGCCTGGCGGCAACCGGATGCAAAAACCTTGGAAGAACTGTACGCGCCGTCCAGTCCTGAGCCGCAACCAACGTTGTCCTTCCCGGCAATCGAACAGCGCTGCCAAGAGCTTGGAGTTTCCTCCTCGACCCATTCGAATATGAATGAGGAACAGGAACGAGAAATTGTACATGAAATAGAACGCGAAATGCAAGTGGAACGACCCCCACCAGCTAACCCAGCGGTGCATCAGGTCTCGGCAGACATTCGTCATTTCGTGCGCACCGGCATGGTTAACCCTCGATCAAAGGACTTTATTCACATGTTTGACTCATTTCGCGACCCCACAGCACCTCCCCAAGAGAACACCGTGTGGTCCCGACACATCTTTGCAACTTCTGACTACTCCACCGTGGTACAGGGACCAAGTCAAGTAGGAGTTGGTGAATACCTCCGTCCAGTTAACTGGATACTCTCGAGCCAATCGAGTGGGAACCCTCCTCTCGTCATCCTTAGCCCATTCGAAGTAGATGGGTTATTACCAGACATCAGAAGCAGCGAATCTGTGTGTCTTCATGTCTACACGCCACGAACCCAGGCGAGAATGCGACCGTGTGACGACCTGCGTCTATACACAGTTCCTCCCGCTCACTCCGACTGGGTTGCACCAACCTTACTCGTAAACCAGATCAATCTCTTTGCTGGGCAGCTGTACCTGCGCGACTACAACACATATCTTCGGCTTTGTTACTTTCTCTGCGTTTATGCCGACGATCTCCACGGTGAAGAGGATCTGGAGGTTGAGAGCGATGGATTCATAGCTCCCGCACATCGCCCTCTGAAGGCGCGATCAATTGACACTTTCCAGAAGTCTCCACTTGCTTTCCTCAAGTACGTCACTAACCTGCGTAGGAGGGGGATGAACTTCACTGCCACACATATGGGGAAAATTTTGAATGGACGATCGTTGAAGAGAGAAGATTTCGAAGATCAGAGGAAAATTGAAATAGTACGCAGCGGACCGTCTCATGGAGATGCCCGAAATGTGCAGGATAATCTGTCTGCTGAAGCTGATTACGCGCTGTTGTTTTTCGCTTTTGATATTGTGGTCCAGTTGCTCCGTATGTGCATTGTACGATAGTGTTCTTGATAGTGTTTGCCAATATTACCAATAGCCCAGGGCTAGCCACCGGTGAAAATGCGACCACGTTAGACTCACTCATAATGTGAAACTGGGTGCTTGTTGGTCGTCTACCCTGACACCATTTGGTGTAAGCGTTTTCTACAGTACGACACCGATCGTGAAGGTGACGCCGAGGGAGAGGAGCATCGCGCCATACGACGTCATCACCCATACATATACTGAATCGCTGGACTTCGGCAGGCTTACCAATGGCCCGCAGGATACCAATCGACAACTCTGTTGTACTTACACCGAGCGTTCGCCATATCTCGTGCAGGGCCCGGGTACGAACACACAAGTTTACCGCAGGAACCGATGATCGCGGTCGCAGTGGAAGACACTTCGAATATGAATCTACAATAGTTTCCTCTGTGTCCCTTCTGAATGCAATAGCTGCATTCTGAGCATCCCAGATAAGATACGCGACAAGGGTCTGTACGCCAGAGTCAGCACGAGAAAGGAGCTAGCTTATGACATACATACTCCTACTGTCAAAGATTCGACCATTCACATATACACCACCCTGCAACAAGGGATTTGCAAGATGCAGCTGACATCTGGCGGCGGGATACACCCATGGTAAAGCGCTGTGTGAACAGAGATATCTAGGACGTCTTGTGGTGCAGCGCGCCAGCGACTGGAGATGGTATTTCACAGTTCCAAAGTGCTCTGGATTGCAGGGAGGAAAGCACTTGTGACCATTGATATCAAGCATTGTTAGTAACCCATACCAAAGATGGAACAGTGTTGCTGCGCCTTTGATGACCGCCAGCCCTTGACAGCACCTTCAGTGGTTGATCAGTCAATCCGGAGACGCTCCCACGGAACAATCATAACAGCCATGAATCTGATGAGTGTCCGATTGATAAGAAACACGGCCGAGCTAGTTCAACATTCATCCCCAGGTCCCTCATAGGAAGCAACGTCTAGGTTTAACAACTGAAATGGGTATACCGGAACGTATACTTTGCGGTTTGGGATTTGAACAATTTCAATACAATTTCAAGGAGCGATACCGGGGACGGACACTTACCATGAATCAAACTCGGCGTGCCGTGTTGCCCCAATGGATATCTCCAACAATCTCCTCCATCTTTGCGAACCTTCCTGTCGATTTTCCAAACCATCTCAAGGAATTGAAGGGTGGAACATGGCACGCGGTTGGACAGTCACGCTGAGTGCCGCTCTCTTAGATCGGCCAATCACGAGTCGGCTTGACTTCGCCAGTATTAACATCACTGACGTACACTCGGAGGCGGGTTCCCGCGAAGTTCAATCCTCACAAGCGAGGGAGAGGGCGCCTGGAAGCATAACTTTGCACCGCTGATCTATTTGACTGTCAGCCTTCAAACGTGGATCAGCCCGTTGGGCCCAGGCATCGTCTTTGACTCGTAGATGGTGCCTTCGAAAAGCCGAAATTGGACCTCTGCCATGAATACCAGATGAGAGGGAGCATTAAATACGATGAATTATACTATACAATCAACGGCGTGGCGTGGGCCTGCGATGAATCGGGTCCAAAGCTGCCTAGCAATACATGAGTAATCCGGTGTATGGAATGGAGACCAAGTCGTGGCCGTAAGAAATGATATGCTTGGTTGCGGCGATGTTAGTGACTGTATGACGCAATAAGGTTAGGTGTTGCGACGGTGGCAGTGCGATGGACGCGTTCACACCCCGCACGGTCCGTTTGTTCAAGGCTCTCCGGATTCCACTACCAAGTCCACGAAGTATGTTTGATCACCGACATTCGGAACTCTCACCTGAATTCTTAGATTCACTCAACAATAGTCGTTTTCATGGATCAGTCTGATGTCACAGCGGCGAAGACACCTCTGCTGGATGTCCTGCTATCTCATCTTCCGAGCGAGTTTTCCGCACTAGGATGCTTGAGCACAGTGTCGTCACGCATGGACGTGGAGACGCTACTTTCCTTTGCTCTTGGTGGGGACTGTTCCGCAACAGTGTCACCTGAGACACGAAAACATTGGGTACAACAGCAACCCGAGGCTATCCGAGCAATTCAATGTATTCGAGGTCTAGACTCAAAGGCTTGCAAACGTCCTCTAGAAGATGGAAGTGCTGACGTGACGCAGAGCTCGAAGAGGCTGCGAACAGAACAAGTTGAGGAGGAGGAGGAGGAGGACGATCCTCCTCTTTTCACTCTGCCAACCATTTCCACGACGTCACCTGTCCGAAAAAAGGTTGACATCACAGTCCACTCACGATCAATCCGATTTGTTAATCCCTCTTCCCGTGTACTTGAAGCGTCCATCCCGCTCATGAGTATCACCCGCGCGTTCCTCCTTCCCACGCGTGGTAAAGCCAAGGACCACTGGACTGTGGTACTTCTTTGCTCAGACGTGCCACCTGACAAGGGGAAAGCCGGCGCCACTGCACAACAGCAGGCAAAGCAGAACCCACAAGTCATATTCGGTCTCGACGCGCTAAGTACGGCTCAATTTGCCACGACGTCCTACTCGTTTTTCACAAAAGCGAACGGACATTCTGTGGCTAGTTCGAGGTCTATGACCACTACCACCGATACAGTGGAAAAAGGCTCCGAAACCTGCTCATCTCTCCGTAAACTTCTCTCCTTCCTATCTGTCCCCTTCCTCGAACCTTCCGCCAGTATATTCAAAAGCGCATGTGCGCCTGCTAAAGCCGGGAACAGTGCTGCTGGAATTGATGCATATCTATCCGCAAAGCAAGGAACGCTATGGTTTTTCGATTGTGGCATCCTATGGGGAGAGAGTAAGCCCTGTGAATTTTGGGCTGTAGAAGACTTAACAACACGAAATGGGGTCAAGTTATTGAGCGCCACGGGGCGGGCGTGTTCGGTTATACTGCGTAGAAGACGAACCGGGATTACCAAGGAGAGTGGTAATAGCAGTGATGAAGAAGAGTTTTCTGAGACGGAGTTTGCGATGATTGACGGGAAGGAACAAGATCCTATTTCTGCGTGGGTGAGAGAGCGGGAGGCCATCTTTGGAAGGCCTTCGGGATCTGCTCCAGACGAAACTTCGGTACGCAAGGGAGAAAACAGAAACCAGAAGAACGCGGTTGCAAGCACCTCAGTGAACGGGCCCGCGTGGGACGATTCCGATTCAGATGACGAGGACTTTCGCTCTGACTCATCAGATAGCGCTAGTGGCGGCTCGACCCCGTCGGATAATTCCAATGACGAGCAGCCTGATGGTGATGCTAGTGACGAGAATGAAGAGAGTGGATATGGTGACGACGACGAGCAAGAGGAAGCGGACGAAGAACTCGATGTCGCCCGGCACCCTCTATTGCGACGCGGTGCCATGCCCAAGATGTCCAAGTCTGCTGTGAACGCTGTCATTGACATGGTCAACGAAGAGTTTGGGTTTGCAGGGGATAGCGAAGAGGACGAATTACAAGATGATTAGGCTTCGTTCCTTACCGAGACCTTGCTCTCAATGTATTTCAGCCCCTGATATTATTGTACATTCAGGTTTTGCACGACTAACGCACTGGCCGATCCAATTATATACAGTGTATCTTGTCTGAGCCAGAGCGGGCGGCATCCTCAAGCCGACTTCACGAAAACCTAGTACCAACCAAGGATACTCTATTTGTTGGAGACAATTCAAACACATGAGTAGAACTATGAGATCTCAAGTCGTCTTGCGCAAGCATGCTTTACGGCTAGCGTGGAGTAATACATTGCAGGAATGTCGACTGCCCAGATTCTGAAGGTAAGCAAACCCATGTCATCGTAGGGCACGTTCTCCGCGTCCCTCGGACCGAAGCAAAAATCCGCAACACAACGCAAAACCTACATGGAGATATCAGTCTGGCGTAGAATTGCTGACCAGCCACTGACCTGAGGAGAAAACACAAGACGCAGGGCAGTAAACACCATCCCTTGCCGATACGACAATCGCGCTTCTGCTGTGGTACCCTTCTTGGCAACGGATGCGCCAAGAATCGCCGTTGCCGCAAGGACGATGTCTGCCACGGTCTTAACCATAACCCAGCGACTCGTCTGCGACGCTAGGCGCCTGTCTGGTAGCCGACGACGCCTTTCCCCGGGCAGCCATGGAGTGACGGTACCAAGGTCCGTAATTACACTCAAAAGACATATGGCAGATGATATTGCGGGTACGAGGAAGACAAATGATGGTCGTGTGTGGCGTTTTGGTTTAATATGGGGTAAAAAATCTAGCAGATGGACACCCGAACCCGTTAGTCTCATGGTTCGGGGCACGGTGTAGATGGAGAGATGGAAGTGCCTGCCTCAAGGCCAAGGGTTTGGGATTCCATGCCTTGCGTGCTGGGTATCATGCTGATGACACATGGTGAATGATGTGGCATGTGAGCACCCTGGGTTCTCGGGCGTCTATACGACACAGCTCTCCTGGTAGTAAGTTAACCACCAAGACTGCACTGACGAGAAGAGACTTGCCGTTCACCAGTAAGCGAATATATGGTTTAAACCTGTTACTGACTGGTCGTGACCGTGATTCCACCGTTCCCTGTCTCCCTGATGTTGTTCAGGGAATACTTGGCTGAAGAAGATTTTGAACCGACGGGGCACCCGCGCGCTAAACTGTTTGAACTGTGAAATGGGGGATCGCAAGACACGCAGCCTCAGAGGGTCCACGTTCAGATGTGGCTGCCACTCATCTCGAGAAATCCTGCGCTCCGTCGAACTTCGCGGTAGTACAATCCACACCACGTTGGTCTTGGTTAGGCTGGTCTCCCAGTGAAACTCCATACGCCGCTGCAGGCGATAGCACGAGAGTTAGAAGTAACGGACACCATCGGGGCAATACTCGCTGAACCACCTGTGACCTGTACCAACATCGATGTCATATCATGTCAATTCATAACCACGGCACTACCACCACAATCATGCTGGTACGTATGTAACCACTGTTCAGTCATCGAATAGTAAATGTGCGGTAAATCATTGATGTAGTGGCATGCCTGAATGCCTCCAAAAAACAGAAAAAAGCAGGGACGTCTGCTGTCAAAATCCTGAAAGCATGATACCGAAGGAACAGCCGCAAGGCGCCCCTCGTATCCGTGCGGTCGTGAACAATTTTCCTCGCGCAGCGTCCAATCTGCACACAAAGCCCCGAGGGACATCAGCCCTGTCAGAAATCACGAGGATCCGGGAGAGACTGACATCCAAAGCGACTATGAGATGCCAAGAAGCGAACAGTGCCCCATGTAGATACATCTGACGTCCCCATCCAGATGTACTCTTCTGTGCGATGCACCCACCAGCAATTGTCGTGACGACAAGAGCTAGCTCCCCCCTTGTTTTCAGCGTGAACCACCGGGCGAACCACGGGACTACTATTCGACGACGGTCGCGCATGCGTAGCCACGGTATGAGAGATTGATAGTCGGAAATGGCGTGCGCAAGGGTTGCTGCTGAGCATATAACGGGAAAGAAGAGCTTCAGGCTACGGAATGAGCATTCCTGTGCACGGTGTAGCGCGATCTCATAGAGACGACCTGAGAGAAATCGCTGGAGCATGACTCAACTTCTGTTGTCGTAGATGCAGATAGAGGTCAGCTGCCGCCATTTAGGTTTTGGAGACCGTTTCAGACTCGTGGATTGAGCGAGGCATTATAATATAGTACGTACACGCGGTTAGCTTGGAAACACGCTGGTAACGGCAAGTAACTTCTCTCTGAATTCTCGAGTGTTTGCAACAGTACCCAGAGGCGCAGGTCACATACCGGGGGGAGGACGAGATAGAAGAGTTTGAGAACGTCGACGAATCAGTGTCGGTATTCGGATAAAACACGACATTTGGTTGCTCGGAATTCGGTGCATGACCGGAATGCGCCTCTCACATCCATTCAGCTGCCCAGTGGTACCCCAGCAGTGTCCCCGTGTATTAGTACCGCTCAAGGTTGGTTCCGATAGACTACTAGCAGCTGTTAGCAAGACTGAACTTCACCTTGTTTACAAAGTCACTGCAACTTGAAATTCGTTTGGTCTTTTTTCGTTACCCACGAATCTGCATCCCACAGCCTCGATTCAAGTTCAGTCAGGGAAGCCCAGTAGAAGGGAACATGGTCGTGCATCTGGGTGCAGTCCGGCAGGGATTTATACGCCACCGTAAATTGTCTGAGATAGTTTGGGAATATTATGTGGATAAACCAACGAGCCGATGTGAGATGACTCCAGAGCGCACGGTAATTCTCTAGCACATGTGGACGGACACCTATCAGACGCTGCGTCGTAGTGTGATGCAGTGGTGTGCGCTGCCTACAGCACGCACCGCACCATCACACTACCAAGTGTAAGATCATTTTCTGAGTATCAGTGGTGGAGACATAAGGCGCTCTGCCACATAGTCTGGAGAAAGTCCACCAAATGTAAGCACCGCCACCAGCCAACTTTCCGAGATAGACTGACTTTACCATATTCGTGACGAGAGGCATACACAGTCCTCGTACCCTTAGCCAATTGGCGTGGAGTTGCGACAGAATCGTTGCTGGCAGACAAGAACCTCACATTCTGTTCCATGGAACCGTCATTAGGAGACCGAACTCTGTCCGGTACGCTTCACCATGTACCCCCACTGATCAACACCTTTGTGAACAACCCAACGAGAGACATCTCGAAGAGGATCGAGGTCTATGGATTACAAACGACTACCAATCTATTATTTCTACGGCCATCCGTCACTGGGGTCCCCCGTCCTTTCTAACTACATGATTTCTAGATGGAGACCTTACCTCGGGGCTCATATGGAAGCAAGAGGACTACGAAACCAGCGAACAACAGCAGACTGCCAGCGACGTAAACAGGTACGGCTGTCGACAAGTTAGCGTACAACGCGATAATGGGGGCCTACCACGATTTTCAGCACAGGTGACAGACAAATGATGATGGTAAAGCAACTTACCATAATCCCGAATACGCCTTTAGCGGTGGAGGTCAAGCAATTCCCTGTCCCACGGTGTATGGCCGGGAAGATCTCAGATGAAATCGCATACAGTACGCCATACATAATCTGCGTATTAACCCCGTAATCAGCGCAGAGGCACATATGCGACAGGATCATAAGCAGGAAAAAAAACTCACATTACTGAACAACGCGTAACCGCAATTCCATCCCAGAAGCTCGTTTGACGTCCGGGATGTGGTACTCGCGAAGAGGAAGGTGCCAGTTAGCCCTTTATTTCGCGAGGAGTCGTTGAGTAATGTCATGCGAAACGAGTTTTGTATTACTCGCCTGCAGCGATTGCAAGGGTACCCTTGCGCCCGACGTAGGGAACCTCCACGGCCCAACCAGCGAGGAGGGCTGCAGGAATACCGACGGCACTAAGGATCACCTGCTATAAGGCCACGGCGAGGGGTAAGATATTTGAGTGAGGGTGACTTTGGGATGCGTACATTACGATACGTGATGTAGAGCGAGCCATCTCCAAATGTGACACCGCGAGTGGTGAGGCTGCAATATATAAATCCATCCATCACCAAAGAGCTAGATTGACAAACAAACCCACATGTATGGCAGGAAGTTATTGTACAAGGTAGATGCAAGACCGATAACACCTAGGGTGGTGTGTCAGCAACGTACCTGTGCACCAGCTCACGCAAGGCGCTGCTCACCCCACACCACAATTAACAGACTAGTCGACCACGCCATCTTAGGTGTGGCAAACAAGGCCCTGATATGATCTATGGCGAAGCCCGAGCCTTCGCTGAGGATTCTGCGCCTACCAGTAGAACCAAAAACGTCACGCCCACGGATCTTGCCTGGGGCTTCAAGTTCCTCGACGGTAAGTGGGTTTGGCTTTCCATTACATTCAGCAAGTTTGCGGATGACATCCACAGCTTCCGCGTCCTTCCCGATACCAGAGAGGAATCGCGGACTCTCTAGCAAGTTGAACACGAAAAACCGGATACCCCAGAGGAAAAGGGTCAGTCCACCCAGGACAAATAAGAGATAACGCCAGCCCATGTTATCAGATCTATCACAATCAGCGGACGAAGAGCAGCTGTAACCCGCAATAAGAGGCCATGCGATCTTTGTTGCTCGGTAAGCTGCCAAGAATGGGGAAGGCATGAAAGTGGCCTTACAAGGCTTGCCAGAAGTTGTCCGAGGCACCACCAGATAGAAAGGATGGTTAACAAGTATTGATGTGAGCCTGGGACGAAGTCTGACAAAGTATGAGAGGTGCATTTCAAAGGAAAAGCTGGACATCCTTACCCAAGAATACGGCGGCGTCAACGGGCATGTTACCTGTCACAGAAGGCTTCATAGGAGGTCAAGAATCAAATCCACAGAATCCATACCGCCGACTCCAATGCTGACGAATGACATGAAAACTGCGAGAGCAACGAAGCTAGGTGATCCTCCAGCAACTACACCAAATATGCCCGCAATGAGTAGCGTCAAGTTGAACGACCATCTGTGAGATGATGTCAGTATTGTTCGCAGAAGCGCAGCGAAGCGAAAACATATGACTAAACAGACCTCCTTCCCCAGATATCGCACCCAAGCCCCCAGATGAGACCGCCAAAGAACAGCCCGATATTTGACGCCAAAGATAGGAAAGGACCGTTGAACTGGAATTCGTTCACCGCGGGTGTCAGTATAAGTCCGCTCATTGACTGATTGACTGATGATTCAGTGGGTTGCACCATCTGATTCAGCGCTATGAAACTCACAGGCCAGGCACTGTCACTGTGTGCAAAATCATTTACATGAGCAGCAGGACAGAACAGCCGATTAACGGAAGACCCACGCAAACCACCCGAAACCGGCAACCACAAACAGACCCCACTTACAGACCCAGTTGCTAAGTCAGGTAAACATGCACACGACGGAGGTACTCTTACCTGGTACTTGCCCATTCCAATGTCCTGAATCGAACGGTTCAAGATCTGAGCTTTCGCATGGTATACCAGATCGACGTATTCATTTTCGTAGAGATCGAAAGGTGGACCAGTGATTGGGTTCGTTCGTCCATAGGGAGGTACGTCGGGATGCGGTACGATAGTATCGTCTTTTACTGGGGCCTCAGACATAACTGCGAGTCCACTCGTCTCGTTGACAGTGAAATCCTTGCACAGGTGCGGCGGTGAGATTCTGAGAAGCAGTGGGAACCGAACTACCCAAAATTTGAATGTTGCTCGATCGGGGTCTACATTATATTGTGCGCAGATATGAATACATGACTGACTGAGCAAGTTCTGCCCTCGGCCTCAATCCTCATCCTTGCGGCCGATTATGAATCAACCAAACATGTTTTTTTTTTTCACAGGCGTGATTTGGATGTAATGGAGAAGTTTACTGTAAGTCTTAGAACGATCAATGCACGAGTGCCAAGTGTCTGGTGGCAACTGGCACCACACACTTCCCAGTGCCACCATGTGTGGTCGACTGTATATCCCAACGACAAGCGTTCATCCGGATGTGCGGCCTGGCAAGACCGAGTGCTAGGAGAAGCATGCTACTAGAAGGTTTCGAAGCCTCAGGCCCATCTACAAAACTAAGCGCTCGACGAGTGCTCGTCGAGCAGACTGATTCGGTATAGGTCAGGTTTAGATTACCCAAGGTCCTTTTATGGGTATATTTTTTCGCAAACCAGAATTCCAACAGATCGGGGAGAGATCAAGCACAATCTTATTGTATCATTGTGTCTACTAGTACACAGCTATGTATCTATGTAGAACTTGGAGTAATCAACAATTCTCCCTGCTGGAAGACCAGTGGCCTAATGTATTCTATGAAGGAACTCATATCTTGACTAATATAGTGTATGTAATTTGAGTAAATTTTGCAGAATAACTGTGAAGAAAATTTGGTGGCCTTGTATGTTCCATCTTGGTGTTCTGTCAAGTCTGGGCCTACTCCAACCAACTTCAACACTATATAAGGTCTGGAGAGAGGTTTGGAAGCAATTCTGACTCAAAAGGACAGAACTCTGACTGGCAGAGTGTTGGCAGAAAACAAAGTCCACCGAGACAAAGGTGGAGCAGAGTGAGGGCATTGGGTTTAGCTTGTGTGCTACCCCCTTGCATGATCTCAGCCCTTGTATTTCAGAGGGAGAGCACAGATAGAAAGTCAGAGGTAACTCTGACAGGCAGAAGATGGAGACAGAAGGAGTAGGAACTAAGTTGATATTCATACTGAAGAACAGCAGAGTATGATACATGCCTTTATATTACTATGGAGGTACAGTAATTGGAATCAGAACTGACATATGGAGACTCATAAATTTTCAAGTAAAACTTCCTAGACAACAAATGAAGGGTAGACAGAGGACATATGAATGGGTAACACAGAACACCCCAAAAAGGGAACAGTCCAGGTGCTGGACCATGCAGTGCATGTGCTGCAGAGTACCTGATCATGCACTGTCAGGGAGAAGTCCAAAGGGCAGTCACATGACTCCCCAGAGAGTGGTCCATGCAGTCTGGTAGGGGAACAGTACAAGTCTGACAGCAGTTGGAGCAGAGATGACTTATAAATGTCAGGGGATGGGTGGAGTTGGCACAGAGTGAGTGAACGACTGGTGGAAAGGGGTGTGGAGTGAGTGGGGACTTAGGATGAATGCATAGTCATGACAGTTCCATCAATGATGAGTGAACTGCTGCTGCTGTGAGGGAAAAGATGTGGACAAAACTACTTGTTGAGTTGTCAATGTAATATCGCAACCCACCCAGCCAAACAATGTCAAGAATTAGATTTATAATTGCATTGTGCTGAAGATAGTGGGTAGCACTGGCCTGTGTGGAAAATGAGTTGACAAAGGATGTGGAGAAGTATAAGAGATAATACCACATATTTGTGGAGGAAATTGTTACCATACAGGAGTCGAGGTATCTCTTCTCACTTTCATGTGGTTTCTGCAGTAAGGTCTTCACCTTGGAGGTCAGGTTGCAACTGGTAGCATACATGAACAAGAGATTGGGCAGCTTGTTTAAACATTGAACAGATCATAACAGCAATTCCCATGAGTGATTTTGTGTAGCAGCTTTTGTTGTTGGTATACCATGCATTAGCAATAACACCTGTAGATTAATAAGTTGATATGTGGAGCAAAAAAAAAACATACCAATGACTGTTTGTGCAGACTCTTGGGGAGCCTCATGTGCCATCTGAAGGTTGTCTGCTCTTGAAGGAAGTGTGTCCTGAGTGAGGACTTTGTGTCTCATTGCATCCCTCACCAACTCATTGATTTGTTTGATTTGACCCTTGGTAGGCTGTTGATCATCTGTGATGGTGGGATTCGATGGGGTTTGTGGTGTGAGGGGCTGGGTATTGACTGGTGCCAAACTATGAATGCTGGAAATCAAAAGAGATGGTAACTGTCAAGAAGGGCATTGACTGGTCACCATTGTATCTGTCCCAGGGCAGAAGACACCACCAGTGACTTGGAGTCCCCATATTGTTTCATTCTCTCTCAGTGGTGCAAATGCAGGGACAAATTGCACACCAGGGAGTGTGTATGGTGCAACCCATGCACTACCATAGTTGGAAAGGGCAGATGGTGTCCTGCCAGAGAGTTGATAGGCATTTTGAAGCTGACTTGGATGATGTTGCCTGATTGAGTGGACACCAGGTAGGGCAAAGTTGTTAACATGGAAGGTGTCACCAGAGGGTGAGATGGGTGCACTAGTACTGAAGGATTGTTGAGGAGATACCCAGAAAAGGATGTCTTCACTACATTGTAGAAGTATTTCTTGCTGCATTTGTGAATTGATAGCGATGTTGATGTGGTGAGGATTTTCTGGTTGCTCATCTGGAATTCTGACTTGTGATGTGCTGGGCAGCAAACATGGGTTTAGATCACCACCCCTTGGAGGCCTTGCAGGTGCCTGTGAAATTGATTAGTACCAACAAGTTTGCATTGACTGGGTGGCTTACCCATGGGTTGGCAAGTTGCTGGTGATGGCCTGCAGCAGACATTGCAATTGTAGTCCAAGAGTGTTTTTCACACTGCTGTAGCACCACATGAAAACTGAGTACTGATCAATGATAACAAAATCAATTGATAATCATATCCCTAATTTCACAACAGATGGCTGTGCAAAGACAATTTACATATTTGCAGTGGGAAGCGAGGGGGAGGGGGTAATGAGTAAAATGATAATGGGGAGGGGAGGCAGCAAGTAGTAAATGAAGCTGAAATACTCCATAATATTATCAGTACTACAGAATGACAGAAACATGAGATTGGACTTACAGGCTACATTGCCTGTGACTCTGAGTCAGACCCAGCTTTGGACTTGCCTTGTTTGCTGTGGCCTTTGCCATTGGCAGCACATCCTACCCCTTTGGCAAATCCATGGGCATCCAACTCCTTCTCCAATAACATCAATTCTTCATCTTTGCTCCTGTGTAAATGTGCCTCATGGTTCATCAGCCAACCATAGAACAACTCATCCTCTTGAAGCTGAGGAAGACCATGGTCAGAATACATTCCCAACCAAAATTCAAGTTCATCCTCACTGAGCAACTGATTCTCCTCTAGATGGTTCTGCACCTGATCAAGAGTCTGAACTCTGTGTTTCATACCCTTGAGGTGCCAGGTTGCAAGGATAAGTTGGTGGTGGCTTCTTTCTGAATTAGCATACTTTTCCATGACCATGTTGGTGAGGATGTTGTCTGGAAGAGGTTTGACTCCACATATAAAAAGTTCTTTCATCTTCAAATGTTATCAGTATAGAGTTAGGAGTATAATGATGAACTTACCTCCTGAGGGGTGAATTCAGATGAAGTATTACAAGATGAGCCAATGCAGCTCATGAGGAAATCTGGGTAGAGGCATCACTTGGAGAGTTCTGATGCATGAGGTTTCTGATAAGGCTTGTATTGCATACTGGGGCCATATGTGGCACATTTCCCAAAGGCACCTTTGCCTTTGGAAGTTGACTCTATATTTTCAGAAGATGGAGAATCCAAGCAAGTTGCAGAGCTAGCAGGACTGCCAGGGGATGTTGTAGCTTCAGCAAGCATTGCAATTTGATGTTCAATGACCAAGCTCCAAGTCCACAGGGTTCCATGCAGCATGCAGTCAGTGAAGTGAAGCAGAGTTTGAAGGACTTAGGCAAATTTTTGTGTGAGCTCTGAAGGATGCATCATACATATTAGAAAAATGCAGGATGACTTTGAAGATGTGCATCCTTTCTATCAGGAAGAAAAGTAAGTACTCCAATACTTCTGAACCTCTTGAAATTTGAATGCTAACCATACCATCAAGCCTCAAATGTCCCCTGTGTTCTGCCATGTTGCCCTCCATTGAGGCCATTTGGACTCATTTACAGAATGACTCCCATCCACAGATACAACTACCTCATCCACCTGCATTTCATGCTCCCTTGCAGGGTGAAAATCAATCAGCACAATTCCATCCTTAATTGAGTTATATCTATGGGAAGGGACTCAACATGCTTGAATGGCTTGCAAAGGATGAATTTGAAGCAGGTTGTCAACAAAACTCCTACTATCCATTTTTTGACAAGGGAGAGTGGGAGTTGGCCAGGTTTCTTTGTGACAATTTAACCCAAGCACAAATCACTTGGTTTCTGAAACTTGATTGGGTATGTCATTCTACCATTCATGTGCTGTTACTAACAAAGCTTTCAGTTCAATGAGCAAGAGAGGCCAACATTCAAAAATGCTTCAGAACTCCTTGCATGGATGGAAGCTCTCCCAAGGGCACCAAGATGGCATTGTACCAAGATCAACATGGATAATTATGTCACAGTCCATCCAGTCTACCTGCTCTGGCAAGACACTCTTGAGACTGTTGAAGAACTATTTGGCAATCCAGTGTTTTGTAACCACATGTCCTATGATCCACATGAGGTATTTGTTGGTGCTGACCATGAATATGGTGAATGGATGACATCAAGGGAAGTGTTCAAAATCCAGGTGTTATTCTCATACATTCGTTATATGTAAATAAAAACTGACTAAAGGTTTGATCAGGATCAGCTGCCAACAGGAGCAACCATTGTCCCAATCATTCTTGCTTTGGACAAAACACCAGTAACATGCCATACTGGCAACCTTGAAATGCACCCTTTGTTCTTGACTATTGGGAATATACAAGCTGACATTCATATGAAAGTGACCATGCATGCTTGGACCTGCATCACTTACATGCCTATTGCCCAATTTGCCACTCACTCTGATTTCATGTCAGTTCTGCAAGCCAGGCTTTGGCACCATTGCATGGACATCATCTGTGCAAACTTGAAGGTCACAGCATCTCATGGAAAGTTCATGGTGGATGCATCCAGTTATCAATGGTACTGTTTCACACCCCTTATTTCTCACATCACCAACCTGCCAGAGCAATTGATGATAGACTGTGTCTCACAGAGCTCATCCCCAGTGACATTGGCTACTAAAGCAGACTTTGGTGATCCACAACCATTTGTCCCCTGCACTGCCATGTACATGCTATGAGCCATTCATGAAATCAGTCATACTCAGCACTGCGACCCATGGAAGGTGCCAGAATTTTTACAGGCAGCAAAACTGGTTGGGCTGAGTGGTGTCCACCAGCCATATTGGTGAAATTGGAGATTCGCTGATCCAGTGGTCTTTCTTACCCCTGAAATTTTACATACCTTCCACAAGTTCTTTTTTGACCACATTCTGGATTGGTGCAAGGAACTTCTCAGGAAAGATGAACTTGACTCCCATTATTGGAGTCAACACAAACATGTTGGTGCCTGTCACTTCTTCATGGGGGTGTTGCACATTAAGCAAATGACTTGCCAGGAGCACAGAGATGTGCAGCGGACCATCATTGCATCCATTGCTGGTCCTGCTGATCAAGATGCTGTTCATGCCATCCATGCTATCATCAACTTCATTTACAGAGTGCAGGCACCTATTTTCACAGACACTTCCCTAGCTGATATGGTCAACTTGCTTCAAGAATTTCATACATACAAGGGGAGCATTATTGCATTGAACACATGCCAGATGGACCACTTCAAAATTCCTAAACTCGAGCTAATGCACAGTTTCACATCAGCTGTCCAGAATGTCAGCAATTTGATACAATACATGGCTGATGTTAGTGAGTGACTGCTCATCACTCATTGCAAGAACCCTTTTGAGAAGACAACTTGCCAATGTCATGATTTTACCCATCAAATCATCCAGATCCTAGATTGTGAAGAAACCACATGGCTGTTCAGTTTGTTTGTGCTATTGCATCAACATGGATGTTCCCTTTCCAATGTCATAGATGATGAGTACAATGAGGTCATAGATATCAACCCTATGCTTGAATGGACCACCTGCATCTCTCCTGAGGACCAGCAGAAGTTCAGCAGCTCTTGTCTCATTCACAATCACTTCCTCAAGGGCATAGTCTCTGATGATGCCCATGCTGCTCTCCATGTAAATGTTGTGCCAACGTACAAGACCAAGACTTTTGCATGGGTACATGAAATGTACCTCCTGCTGTACTTCAAACACTATGTTCACATATACCTCTCTGGTCTCGCAATCTCTATTGACAACTCCACTGTATTCCTTTTTGATTTCTGGCACACTTTCCACCTTCAGCTACTCTCATGTTTCAAGATATGCAAGGTCTTGCTGAGCCAGCAAGTGCAGGCTTTCCCTCCCTCTGAGAAATACCCTTGTGGTTATTCTGACATTGTTATGGTACACATGGACAGTCCAGGTGAGTATTTTGTATCAGGCTTCATGGATATATACTGATTCTCCAACTAGTACCCTGCATAGTCCAAGTTTGCACTGTCTTCAAGTTCTCTTGGAAGGCCTCCATTCAAGACCCATGTTTTGATACCCCCCTCCTTTACATTGAGCTTTTTGATATTGTTGAGTTTCCAGAGGAGATACTGAGGATGTACAGGCTGAGATGCAGATATTTCGACATGCCATCATCACAGCAACAGGTTGGGGAAATTTTACCCATCACAGATGTCATCCATGCAGTTGATTCCTGTGTATGGTGTCACACACCAAAGGTGTTGTGGACATGGTTACAGCTGACTCTGCCTAACTCGTCAATGAGTTGTGCACAATGCCCATGCCATGCAGATGAAGACTAAAGGCCTCATGCGTAGAAAGACTACTGGACATTAACAGTCATCCTTTGCACAAGAATGAGTCATCAGTGCTAAAGAGAAAAGAGGAAGCAAGTTAAGTGTGCATTAAAGGTTTTTAGCACCCATGTATGGCATTCTGGTTTTTGTCGTATCTCTGCCATTTCCAAAGATATCAACTCCATTCTCACACTCGCTTAAAGTGCTCAGCCCCACAATTCTTCCTTCCAAATTTGGAGAGGATCCTCACACCCTATGCATTTCTACAGCACTCCATCCATCAGATGCTCATTTCACTAAGACCATCAATCATGGCCACCTCTTCATCAATCATCTCGCTTGTCTCATTTGCCAGAGACAGTGGCTATGTATATCTGCCAGGCATTCCCACCAGCTTCCATCCTGAAGCCCCCTGGTTCATCCCATCATTGTCAGCCCTGTCCCATCCCATGCAGCTTGGTCAGTGCCTTGTCAGTATGACTTCCAGAAGGATGTTCTTTGGTCACCTCAGGTCTGTCACTCAGTTAGAAAGGTCTTATGTGGTCATTTCACTCTCCCCTCTTGATGAAGCATATGGATCATTCCTCCCTGCTCCCTGCACCATCTTTATTCTGGTCTTGTCCATCATTCTTCCCACATTGCGACAGCTGCAGTATAATCTACTGTTCTCCAGCCTCCCTGATCGCATTCATGATGAGTATGACGTGCATCTTGCCTTTTTACTGCAAGATCCAGCAGAAGGCATCCCCCCTTCTCCTCCTTCTCCATCAGAGCCCTGTCCATGAAGTTTTTGTTAACTTCACTGAGAGGATGGAAGGGTGGGAGACATGATCGCTTATGCTCCCATTGCCCCACAGACCCCCAATGCCCTAGCCCCCTTTGATGCCTGACTCATGCCCTTCAGTTCTGGAATTAATACTTCCATGTCTGGAAACACTGTCCATCTGTCATGCCATCTTTGGATCTAGAGATGTCTCCACTGAGATCTAACTTGCATCACCACCCCCTAATGTGATATCAGTGCGCTTACTCAGTTTCTGACTCCATTTGACTCATTCTGTGATGTTTTGACTATCCTTGACTCGTTCATTGCCAATACTTACCAATCCTCTTTGCTTGCTTACTTTTCATTTCTCACTTACTCATCATGATTACTCAGTCCTTACTCATTACTTACCAAGTGTTTGTGCCTTGTTTGTCACAAGCTGTGCTCCCCCCACAGTATATAAACCCCCATGTACTTAGCTACCAAGAAGCAATCGACAAGTGAATCAGAAGCCATTCACTCAGCAGTCAGTTCAGTGCCTATCTCATCGTCGACAGTTGAGGCTCCACAAAGGGGTCTATCTGTCATCATTCATATACTTGGTAGTTGAGGCTCATTCAGAAGAGTCTATCTGCCATCCTTCATCATCTGAAGCTTCCTCTTAGTCAGCGGTCTTGCTTAGTCATCCATCCACTCCTGCATAACTCATCATCGACTTGTGCCAGTAGCATGTCTTATCAAAGTCCTTCATCCCAAGTCCTTTTGGCTGAACACCTTCACTCTGTTCAGCATCCCCCATCCAATCATCACTTGCTTGTCTTCTCCTGCATAACTTGTCATCAACTTGCACTAGGAGCACCTGCCATTGAAGTTTCCCCCTCTTAGATTTTTCTGCAGTCCAGGTTCTGTGGAGGCACACCACCACTCACACATCATTTGTCTTTTGTGTTGGTTTTGGTTGGTTATAACCACCTTTCCACACTTTGACTCACAACGGGACAAGACTTGACTGTAATGTTACCTCCACTACATCACTTGAGGTGTACAACAAATTCTACCTTAATAACTACTCAGATAAGGAATGGTATTGCACCATAGCAGAGTATCTGTAGTTATTATTACTTGAATCAATGCATTCCCTGCCTTATCTGCCTAATCACTAGTACTGATCTGAAACATAATCATAAATGCTGAGGTCTGTCATCCCAAAAGATCTCCACCAATCACAAGCCTCCATCTTGTGGTTGTAAGGGCATCTGTAAGGTGTCAAACCTTTGCTGACCACATATTTCATTTTGTTGTTTTGCAGATGCAGGCCATATCTTGCAAGATCCTTGGGTCCTTGGATGTTTGTGAAATGGTACGGCAGCTTGTACATATGGCAAATATGCTGAGATCTGAGACCCAGTGAGAACCTGTCATATCCATACATAAGTGTAGATACCTATTTGTATGTACCATAGTTTACATGTTTAATTATGCTTATGGCACGCAGTGACTTGAACCAGGCTAGAGCATAGTTCCCCATAGAAATCACTACTGAAACTTTCTTGTTTGGATTCCTCAAATTGTTGTGATTATAAGATTTCAATGAAAATTTTCCATTGAATTCATTCCATTCCACTGGCTCTACAATGTTACAACCTCCTCTTGATACACATTGACTTATATCATACCACAGATACATCAGAGGGATGGGGAATGATGGAATTGCAGTCACAACCAGTCAGTGATGGGTTTAAACAGGTTTAAACCATTTTTTTGCTTCCTGATGTGTGCCAGATCTTGAAGGTGAAGTATATTGGTGTACATGCAGGAAGTACTGTAAGGGTGCCCAGAAGCCTCTGAATACCCTTGCTACTTGGTGGCATCACTTTTGTGATGCAGGCAAAGATGAAAAACAAGATGTTCATTTAGCAAGATGCTCTGACACCTTCTGTGCCTTTGTTGAAAGTAATAGACTTTCTGGTTCCAAGTGTCTTTCTGAGAATGGTCCTGATGGTGACTGCAACTCCTCCAAGCATCTCTCTCCAATGAGGATGACTTTGAGCTGAGTTCATTTTATGTATTCATTATGTTCCTATAAATCAAGACTACCAAGTTCTCCAGGTGCATGAGGATTTGCCTTTACCTGCATCTCCCAATAGCATGCCTAAAGAGATGCACAAAGACTTTCCTCCTCCTGGCTCTCCCCATAATTTACCTGGGCAGATGCACAAATGCTTTCCCCCTCCTGGTGTGATGAGACCTAACAACAGGGTTTGTTGTAGGCTTGCACCAAGAACCAAAAGAAGAAGTAAGAGGAAAGGTGAGGAGACAAGCTTAGAAGCAGGTGAGTTTAGATCTCAAAGACCCAAATGAACTAGCTTGGAGCTAGTCTGGGGATTGAGCAACAGTACTTATAGTATGATACATGTGGTAATGGTGAGGCATACATGAGGTCTGTGACATCATAGTGATGTCATAATGATATCATGGTGGAGTGGAATGTGCTAGAAAGCAGGCATGAGGTAGCAGCAAGGCAAGGCCTAGACTGGAGACTGGACCAAGTTCAGAGAGATAAGATAAGATGGAAAGATTAGATAAGACAAAAGGAAAAGGAGGGAAGAGGAAAGGGTACATATTGTAACACCTGGCTCTCCCCATAATCCACCTGGGCAGATTGTCAAGTCTGGGCCTACTCCAACCAACTCCGATGCTTAACAAGGTCTAGAGAGTGGTTCAGAAGCAAGTCTGACACAAAGGAACAGAGCTCCAACTAGCAGAGTGTTGGCAGGAATGAAGTCTGCTGGGACAAAGGCAGAGCAGAGTGAGGGCATCAGGTTTAGCTCATGTGCTACCCCCTTGCATGATCTCAGCCCTTGTATTTCAGAGGGAGAGTACAGACGGAGAGTTGGAGATAACTCCAACAGGCAGAAGTTGAAGACAGAAGGAGTAGGAACTAAGTTGATATTCATACTGAGGAATGGTGGAGTAGGATACATGCTTTTATACTACTACAGAGGTACAGTAACCAGAATTGGAACTGACATATGGAGACCCAGAAATTTTCAAGCAAAAACTTCCTGGATGATGAATGAAGGGTAGACAGAGGACATATGAATGTGGAACATAGAACATCCAGAAAAGGAAACAGTCCAGGCACTGGACCATGTGGTGTGCATGCTGCAGAGTACCTGACTGCATGCTGTCAGGGAGAAGTCCGAAGGTAGTCACATGACTCCTCAGAGGATGGCCCACTTGGTCCAGTAGAAGAGCAACACAAGTCTGGCAACAGTCAGAGTGGAGATGGTTCATAACCAACAGAAGTTGGGCAGAGTTGGTGTGGAGTGAGTGAATGACTGGTGGAAGATGGTGTGGAGTGAGTAAGAACCTAGAGTGAATGCATGGTTATGACACAGATACACAAAGACTTCCCCCCTCCCAACCCATGGAGAAATCCTCTCATCAATCTTGACTTGAATGAACTCACAGATTTCACCTCTACAAATCCCAAGCACATGTGAAGCATGGATTTCATCCAGTGTATTTGGAATGCTTCACTTGGTGATGGGATGGGGCTTGGAGGAGAGTCTGTTGACTGGCTCTGCAATCCTCTGGTGGATGTCCTTGAACTCATTGATCCTTGTCAAAAGCTTGCCATCCAAATCTTCATGTCTCTTGAGCACTCATCAGAGTCTGCATATGAGAAGATACACATTAGCATTCATGCCTGTTTTCCAGGCTCTGAACTTCCCTCATTCTACCAGGTCAAACACCTCTTGTGGACCTAACTGATGTGAGTCAAAGTGTGGTTCAGTGGTGAAAACCAACCAAAACAGACCCTTCCATCATGTGTAGTCCTGAGAGTGGGACTAACTGATGTCAGCCACTGGGCCCTGAGGGTGGGTAGGCTGACATGTGAAAGAAGGTTTGGCTGAGGTCACCCCCATCCCATGAAAGTGGCATCAGCCAACATCACTGGTGGATGGCACCATCCCCTGAGAATGGCATTGGCTGACCTCACTCTTAGAGGGTCCTACCCCCTGAAAGTGGGATTGGCTGATGCACCACTGGATGGTCCTACCCCCTGAAAGTGGGATTGGCCCACAGCATTGGTGGATGAACTCACCCCCTGAGGGTGGAGTGGGCTGACCAAACTAGGGGATAGTCCTACCCCTTGAAAGGATTGGTGGATGTCACCATGGGATGTAACCACCCACTGGAAGTGGGGATTCAGCTGACCTCACTGGTGGAACCACCCATTGAAAGTTAGATCAGCTGACCACACTGCCCTGTGGACTCACCCCTTTGGAGGTGTCATAGATGAACATGGCTGGGTGATGGGCATACTGATCTTGAAACTGAACCTCCATTATGCTCACCATGGCATGACATCCATTTCAGGTGGTGCTAGCTAGTAGTTGTATTTAAGAAATGTTATTGGCAACATTGTTTCAACCTGTAATACATATCTTTCCAAACTGTTGAAATAGTCCTGATGTTATGGGTATGACTAGAGTCACCAAGATTGCATAGGTATTTACAAGGATTTCTAAGTATTTACATCTTCACTTGTAGCCATGAAGATGTTCCTCTTTTTCCCTGTGTAAGGTGAATGGAATTTTCAGGGATGGAGAAAGTGAATGTCTTTGCTGGGAGGGAAGAGCCATCAGGCCCTTTTCCCTTTCCACAGTCAGCATAGCAACACTCATAAGAAATAAATTCCCCTGCTGACCCCCAATGCCACTTCTGCATGGTTGCACATTGAGGACATGCAACTGGCAAGTGATGACCCCAGGGCCTGAGATGCTTGTCAGTCCAGATATTCTCTTCTAATCCAGCTTTTCTTCCTGCCAAACAATCAAAATGATGTTTGAGTGCCTCCCAAGTTTGGCACAGTCCCACAAAGCATCCTTCACTGCATTTCTGACATGCAAACCTTCAGGCACCATTCACCCTGCAAACATGAAGTCCAAGTTGTCAACTTCAGCTTCAGTTAAGAGGGTCATGTGATGTGGACTATCACATGCATCCACCTGAGGTATGCAACCATTGTCACCCAGTTACTGTGATCATTGAATGTCTGGCTCATCTGCAGGATCAACCTGCTCATTGTGCTTGCATGGCCTTACAATAAATCCTCTAGACCCACAGAACCCCCTGCCTCCCCCCAGGACCCACAAGAAAGTTGCAGTATGGACAACAGAGGAGGAAGGCATGCTACTGGATTCCTTGGCCTCTCATCTTTCACAGGCTGGTGATGGGAACTTTAAGAAGGTTACATGGAATGCTGCAGCAGCCCACATGGCCAATAATTATCCACCAGGTCCAGATAATGGTGATAAGACAGCTGAATCATGTGAGTGGAAGTTCAAGGTGGTAAGTTGTATCATTCTTTTTTTTTTTGCCTTGCTAACAATTATCCAGCTAAAAAAATCCTACTACACCATCGCTGATCTTAAATTGGTGGCCTCTGGCTTTGCTTATGATGAGCATGGTGCAATGATCTCACTGGACAATGCTGATCTTTGGGATTGATATGTAAAGGTAATGTAGTTTTTTTCTTGTTGGATCATCCACAAACATCTGGTCAGGTGCACAAAGATGCAAAGCCATTTCACAATTCTGGGTTCCCCCACTTCACAAGCATAGAGCTCCTTCTCCCCTCACATGGCTGAGGTTGGTTTATCTACTGGCCACATGCCACTACTGCACCTTCTACAACCATGACCTTTGCCTTTGATACTCCTGCCTCTACCACACCCCCCACTGCTTTGACTATTTCTACCTCCCCTCCCTCCCTCTCCCTCCTCGACATGATACATGCTCTCAACACACACCATCATGAGGACACACAGTCTATGGATCCAAATTTCATCCCCCCTTCCACACCATCAAGCTTTTTGTTGCATGCATCAGCCAGGTCATCATTGTCATCAGCTGTCACCAGCATCAGTCACAGAAAAAGGAAAGCCAAGTCCATTGTGATGTCTGAAAGTGGATTGAAGCACTCTCAGCCCCCATCAGCCAAAGTGCATGCTGAAGAAGATTGCAATTCATCCATTGCTGCCATCACCTCCAAGCTTGATAACTTCATGCATGTGATCACTGCCCCATTGCCCCTGACACCCCTGCCACCCATTACCAATCCCCTTGTCAATGCTACCATGGACTACATCAACAACATGCTGCAGCTCTCAACAGACAATCAGATTGACATCAGTGACTACTTCCTCAGTGTGACCCTGGATGAAGTGAATATCTTCCTCAAGCACCAGGAGCTGGTGAAGTGGATTTGGGTGCAGCATCAGCTGATGAAGTACTAGGATGGGCAGAAATAGGTGTCTATTTTCTTTTTTTTACAATACACAAATGTACTTCCCCCCCCCCTTCATATGAATATGTACATAATAAAATGTACATGACTAGCTTCCTTTTGACAATGGAAGTTCTTTCTCTACATGAGTGTGAAACAATTGTAAGAACATACATTTGTACACCATGAAATCTGAGTGTTCAGGCTCAGAGAATGCCCCTAATTGTAAGCTGGTGCTGATAGTCAATCCACATCTCCTCTGCAATGTTGTCATGCCTATTATCAGCCCTTCTCCTCTCTGCAGCATCTGCTGGTCCATCACCAAGGCTTCCAATATCATCATCCTCTCCTATGTCCATGGCAAGGTCAGGGTCAAAGAACTCTTCTGGATCATAGCACCATATGAAATTGTGGAGGGTACAGAGAGCAGCAGGTGCTTGAGTTTGGGTGTGGATGCTATATTCAAGGGGAATTTGAAGAATCCTCCACCTGTGTTTTATAATGCTCAAATATCCATTTGATGGCATTTCTAAGTCCACCATGGTGAAGGTTGAATAACACCTCTTGGTTTTGAGGTCTATAAAATGGAAGTTACAGGTGCACTGGGCAGGATGCAATAGCAAATTACCTTAATCCAGCCTGGTGCCATTCTTTCAGATGGTAACAAACACCTTGATAGGGAACCAGAAGTGCATCACAGATCCCAAACCCTGCATCTGCAAGAAGGTACTTCCCAGGTGGCATGTGCAAGTCATTCCTGTGTGCATCATGCCACATGGTTGCATCTGCAGTTGACCCATCAAAGCCAGTGAGGGCATATGTGAAGAAGAAGTCAAAATCACAGATGAAGAGACAATTTTGAGACAGGTAGCCCTTCTGGTTCTTCATGTAAGGCTGGTCCTCAGCAGCAGTGATTGCTCAAATATGAGTGCCATCAACTGCACCAATACAATCCTGGAAAAATTGGAAGTGTGAGTCACTAGTAATCACAGTTGATATGGGAGTGTTGTTGGTGGGGAATTGCACTTGGGATGCATAGAATTGTCCCCCAGAAAAGAAAGCCAACATTGCTTTGAAATATCTAAAAAATTGTGAGAAAAATATCAGACAGTCCAATGGGCTCCCTACCTAGTGATGGTCCCTGGTGAGTGTTGGAACCTCTCAACAACATGCCAGGATGACAACCCAGTAACACAGGTGTAGAGGAATATCCCAAGCTGTTTCTCCACAGAAATTCC
The DNA here is from genome assembly GCA_024663395.1 of Pisolithus tinctorius. Classification (NCBI taxonomy): domain Eukaryota; kingdom Fungi; phylum Basidiomycota; class Agaricomycetes; order Boletales; family Pisolithaceae; genus Pisolithus; species Pisolithus tinctorius. The sequence continues at coordinate 237,709 of JANFAH010000067.1, read as the reverse complement.
ATTGCAAGAAGGCACAAAACCATGGTGGGTGAGCACCTGCATCACATGATCAAAAACCCCATGGTTGACACCAAGGCAAGTCCATATCTTGTCTGGATGACCATTCAGGAGCTCTAGTATCCACCCCTCACCAGTCAGGATTGAGGTATGGTAGGGGATTGGTTCTGAATCAGAATGAAAAAGGAAGTCATAGAGGCATAGCATCTGGATCATCACTGCTACTACAAGGGCAGCAAGATGGTGATGATGATGATGCTGGAGCTGCTGTGCTTCAAGATCCATAGCAGAGTTGTTTGATCTGTTATCACAATGTTATCTATTGAACTACAGGTTGTGTTGTTGTCTTATATAATCATCACATGACTACATTACTGAAGCAGAAGCCAGAAACTTGGACTTCACATTTGTGCAGGCATGCACAGCTTATATAAACATCATGTGACTACTTTGCTGAAGTCAAAGTCAAAAACTTCAACTTTGACTTTGGAGGGTGAGTGGCACCTCAATCATGGTTTTGTCCAGGAGACTCTGGAGGTAGGGTGGAAATAATAAAACAAAATGTATGCTGCAGTAACTTGAAAGCCCAAATTTTCATGCTTTGAGTTGAAGCACTGAGGAATTTCACTGTTAGTGTAGCTCATCAGTGGACTCTCAAAGCCTATAAGTACACCCAGTGACTTTAGGGCAGGCTTATTGCTTATCAATGATTGCATCATTGGTGATGTCATATGATGTTATAGAAGCATCTAGACTATCATGCATGAATTGGCCATAAGCAATCATCCAATAGAAAACAAGGCTCATACATACATAGCCTTTGATTGCCATCCCTGTGACTCCCACAGAATGTCAAATAAAGTTCATCAAACTTAATATTTAGTGTTTGATTGGCAAACTTCAGGGTGAGGCTGTGGCTGTCCAGGAATAGTTCCATTCCTCAAGGACATCACATGTTTCTTGGTCAGCAATGATGAAGCCTAGATCCATCCTAGGCCATGTGAATGTGGTCATAGAATTTAGGTTTCTTTCTGCCAAGGTTAGCTCTGCTTCATGCATAGCACATGTACATCTTTTGATTTGTTTGGTCTGGACTTGATCATGTTCCATCAGAAGTTCCTGTGCTGATGGTGAAGGAAAAATATTTTTGTGAGAGGTTGGGGAGGACTGTAGAATTCTGAAGGGTGAGTTAATCCAGAGGGGCTACTATAGCCTGAGCAAAAATGATGGAGGTGATGTCTGGGGACTTCTAGGGCAGTCTTAAGCCAATTTCAAACCTCTTCTCATCTTGGGGTGACTTGTCTATTGTTTTTTTTTAAAAAAACTAAGTACATCAAGTACTAAGTGGGGCTGACTAAGCAACCAAAAAGCGAAAATCTAAGTACAACTAGCAGAAAAATACCAAAATGAAAATTAAGTAAAATGAACAAAACAAAACAATTCCCCTAGTAGGGAAATTATATTCCCTACAATGGCATAGGATTATATACTCTGGTGATGATGTCCAGCCACATTTTGTTCCAGGTCATAGCTAAGTCACCTAGATTATGTGTTCATTTTCTAGATATGACCCATTTAGCATTCTTGAGTAAAGTGTCACCTAGATCAAAAAGCCAGGCATCCTTCTCCATGAGGTTTCTGTCATCTACAAAGAAGGCATGTTGGTAGATCAACATGCTGTCAGGCATGGGAAAAACAAGATCAACCAATGGAGGCCATTCAAAGAGAATTGGGAGATGAGTCAGGAGTTCAAGGGGTAGCTCTCTGCATGCTAAATCCCCCTCAATCCAAAAATCATGTACATTGGTAATTGGAGCTAACACTTGAGTTTTCAAAATGTGTACATCAAAAGTAGACCATATGTCATTAAATTGGGTTTTAAGTGCAACCACTGGGTTAGGATCACCTTTGTCAGCAAAGCACTTTTCCCAGCAGGTTAAGCAATTCTTTTTGACCCAAGTTTTGACAACTTTATGCAGATAACCTTGTGAAATATAGAGGTCTGTGAGAAATTTCACAGCATCCAAGTAGTACTCTATTTTACTTGATAGTATCACTAGGTGGGACAATTCCCCAATGAATGTTCCTCTTTTAACATCTAGTGGGTGGCATGAGTCCCATGGTACTCTTTCCATGTGAGTATTGGGCTTTCAGTATGGTTTCCAATTAACCTGGTTTGTGTCATTGAGCCAGATTTGCATGTCCAAGAATGTGCAAAATTTGGATGCCATTGCCCAGTCTATTTTGCAACCACATAGGAACCATGTATGTGTTGCTACATTATAAGCATCTTCTGCAGTGTCAGTGCAGATGATCATAAAGATGTCATCTATAAATCATTGTAAAAATAGGACATCTTGGTTATGTCCACAATGCCAATCAGAGTCAAATGCATACAGGTTTGCAACATCCAGTGATGTGACAACACCCATAGCTATCCCTTTGGTCTGTTGATAGTGGTGATTTTGGAATTTGACAATGAGGTCTGTGGTTCTGAACTCTAGAGTAGATTCCCAGAGATCTTTTCCCAGCTTAGTTATTGGTGAATTCTCCAGGTAAGGGAGGGGCCAATAGTTAGCATTAGGGTCCATAAGTAGAGATATATTTTTGACTGCCCTAATATAGTTGATGTTCAGATAATAAGCAATAATATCTCCAGTGATGATCCACAGAGTTTTAGTTTTGGGAAATTCACCATGCTAAGTTCCTGAGCAAGTTGCTTAGTTCCTTGGCATATATATAGGGAAGCTTCCACAAAAGGTTTAAGTAATTTGGAATACTGGAACTGGTTGTAATTTCTTTTCCCTTATTCTTCCACTTTTTCCTCATCATTGACATGCAATCCTTTCATCCCACCCTTGTTGTTGACACCCACTCCCTCTGTCCCACCCTCATCATTGACATGTATGCCCTCCATCCCACCATCATTGTTGAGACCTACACCCTCTGTCCCACCCTCATCATCAACATGTACACCCTCTGTCCCACCCTTGTCATTGACCTGTATGCCCTCCATCCCACCCTCATCATCGACACATACACCCTCTGTCCTACCCTCATCATCAATGCATATGGCCTCTGTCCCACCCTCATCATCAATGCATGCTCCCTCCATCTCACTGTATCATTGACACTTGATTGCTGCTCACTGTTGATGCCCCATCCCTCCAACCCACCCTTCTCATTGACTGGCCATACTTGATGACAGAACTCAGGTAGGTAAGTCAGTGTGATCATGTTTTTGATGTTACATTCACTAATTATAATGCTTGTGCAGTCTTCATCCCCCATAAGACATCCCCCAGCATGTCTTCCATGACAGCAATTGCACAGACCAGGTAAGCCCCCCCCTCACTTCATCTTTTGTTTCATATAAATTAATGCTCATTTGTCTAGTATCCCTCATGATGAATATCATACCTTCTGCATCTATCATTCATGATGCAAAGGCTACTTGCCTGGTAAGTCCATGCCCTTCACTGTCCATTGTTAATATACATCAATGATTGTAATTGTGCAGTCACCTGTCATATTGTCTGTGTCTGTTGCTGATGACAATGTTACATGCCAGGTAAGCTACCCCCTGCAACTTCCATTGTTTATGGATTAATTATTTTAATTGTACAGTCCCATTTGTCATGGATATCATACCATGTGTGTCTGTCATTGATGATGTCAAAGGTACATGTCAGGTAAGCCATCCCCTTTGCCATCTGTTGTTGTTTGTTAATTATTTTAATTGTTCAGTCCCCTTCATCTTGGAATCATACCATCTGTGTCTGTCATTGACAATGACAAAAGTACATATTGTCTGTTGAAAATTGTTGTCTTCTTTGCTAAATCCTGGTAAGCATAGGGCATTGATTTGTGTTCTGTTATGCTAACACTTGGTACTCTAGTCTTCAAGTGGTGGTTGTAAGTTTTCAATGTTTTCACCATTTAGGTACTGATATACCCTTCAGTGGTGTAGTAGTTTGATATGGGGTACTGTTTGATTGTCAAGTTGTTTTTTTCTCATGAGAACTTGCTGCCATTCTGGGGGAGGGCCCCCTCTGGATTGGTAGTGGAATCTCAGTTCCTTTGGGAACTTTTTGTCATAATTCTTAGGAGTACTTGTTATATGGGTGTAATGTGTGTAATGTTTACTTGAAAATGCAATGATTGTTGTAGGAATTACCCTTGTTTTTTTGAGTGTTTAAGGTCCTAACCCTAACCCTAAGCACAACACTTCATTGAGCAATGAGTCCTTCCCCAGGCACCAGGCACATTGCCTTATACAGTCTAATTCTCAGCTTAAAATTTTACTCTCCCCCTGCTTTGCCTGCTGTCACTCCATTTGACATCATCCCCCCCTGATGGCTGCTTTGCCCCTTACTGATCCTGCCCTGTCTGCCCTTCTTGACCAGCTTTTGACATCTGCTCTGGGGGGATCCAAACTCTCATCCAGCCAGGTGTTAGAGAGAGATGACCTCAGGAAGCCAAGGCAAGGTTTTGTGGACTCCCCATCCCCTGGGGGGAAGGACCAATGGAGTCTCATAGACTTAGAGTATTGTCCAAATTGAACCATCTGGTAAAATCTATGTCAGGGGAAGATCTTCCCAAGACATCCATTTCTGACTTGGGACTCCCACTTTCTGCCCTTGTGATTGCCCATGCAATCCTTAACCCTTGTGAGCTGGTTCTCCCAATGCTCTACACCCCATTTCTTGAGTCTGGCAGCAGATGTCACCCAGTGGGATGGTGATTGGTTTGCTGACCCCATGAGAGGGGTCATGGCCAAATATTACAAACCTCCACAATGGGGGCATATCTGGGACCCTGCCATGGTCCTCAATCAGCATGGCAGGGTATTGGTGTGGTATCTCCCTGGGATCATGCCTTCTCAAAGGGTGGTCAGTCCATTTTTCCCTTAGTCCCTCCTGCACTTATCCCACCTAGGAATATTTGAATCAAATTGAGCTGCAGTATTAACATCCATTGAGGTTGATGATGGTCAAATAGCATATGCAAATCTGCATGCACTGCAGCAGAGTCAGTGGCAGGAAGAAAGGATACACCACATGCATAACACTACTGACAGAAAAATAGGTTATAGCATGAGTCCACATTGAGTTGCCTGTAAAGTAAGCCCCATGCATATTCAAGGTGCATTATCTACAATCATATCAGTCAGCAGTGCTCTGAGTAGACTAGAATTTTAGGCATGGACCATAGAGTGGGCTGTGGAGTGAGCCATCATGTGGCACACATGAATGGAGCCACTAAGATGATTGATAATGAGGCATTTTCCATCATGAGGATCAGCAAGGTGTGCTCATGTCTTCTGGGTTTTTGATGGGGGTGAATTCCTATTGATACAATGTAGCAGGGTGCAAGGCCTCACCAGAACATTTTCTTCATTTTCTTCCTCCTCAATAAATGTGATAGGAGGAAGAGACAGGTGGCAGGGAATTCCTCCAGATGACATTACTACTGTTGGTGTCCATTGGTGAGCACTGTGGCAACAGGAGTGAATTCTTAACTTGACTAAGCATGTGATCTAGCATTCAGACATGTTGATATCACATGTCAAGACCATCCCAACAGCCTGGCAGTTGAAGCAGCCAGGGATGTGATGGGGACAAGGGGTTCAAGGTGTCAAAATTCATCTTCCCCTGAAAGATGTGCTGGTTAAGGAGGCCTGAAACAAGAATCCTTCCAACAAGAGGCTTGGCCACAGATATGTGCCCCAAACAGATCCAAATGATGGTGCCCTTGATGTCCCTCCTATCTTGGAAGGGGTGTTTGGTCATGGCAAGCTTATGAACTCCCCTGCCACTTTCCAGCAGGCTCACCAGGTCTCCTGTTTGTCTGTCTGGTCTAGATCCTCAGGCTAATGGCTCTTGCAGAGATTGGAGGACCCCCTCTACCAAAGTTCTAGTCTGGGGAGTGGTCCTATCAAGCAATGGCTCAGAGACATTGCCTATGCAGAGGACTTCTGGAACTCCATTTGCAAGGTGGTACTGACAGATCTGGCCCATGTTGGCAAGGATGCCATGCAAGCCAAAGAAGACTTGGTTGTGACCAAAAATCCTTCCCAAACCTTGTGGCCTCACTTCAGTCAACCTCCTTTGGAGACCTATTAGGTCTACATATTTCTACAGATGTATATACCTATGAGGTCTTGACAGGTTGGGTATCCCCAACCACTGGTGGGGAAAGTTTTTTCTCCAGCACCATGCCTGGAGATTCTCCAGGCCCCCTATGGATTTCTCCTGGGATAGTGCAGGAGAAATGGATTTCTCCACAATTAATGTATGTTTCCCCAAATATGTCAGAGTGACTGGGGTCCAGATGGGCCTTTCTCCAGCTGAAATAGGGTCTCCATTGGACTTTCTCCATGCCAATAAGGACCCAAATGAGGGTTTCCCCAGCTGAAATAGGACCTCCATGGGACTTTCTCCATGCAAAAATAGACCAGAATGAGAGTTTCTCTAGCTGAAATAGGGCCTTAATGGGCCTTTCTCCATGCAAAAAAAGATCCAAATGGTGATTCCTCCAGCTTAAATAGGGCCTCCATGGGACTTTCCCCACACCAAAAAGGACCCAGATGGTGCTTTCTCCAGTTGAAATAGGGCCTCCATGGGACTTTCTCCACACCAAATGGTGCTTTCTCCAGCTGAAATGGGGTCTCCATGGGACTTTCCCCATACCAAAAAGGACCCAAATGAGGCTTTCACCAAATGGGTTGGGAGATTCTCCAAGCAGGTATGGGGAATCTCCAAGCAAGTGTGGAGAATCTCCAAGTGAGTTGGGAGAATCTCCATGCAGGTGTGGGGAATCTCCAAGCACATGTGGAGAATCTCCAAGTGAGTTGGGAGAATCTCCATGCAGGTGTGGGGAATCTTCAAGCAAGTGTGGAGAATCTCCAAGTGGGTTGGGAGAATCTCCAAGCAGGTGTGGGGAATCTCCAAGCAAGTGTGGAGAATATCCAAGTGAGTTGGGAGAATCTCCAAGCAGGTGTGGGGAATCTCCAAGCAAGTGTAGAGATTCTCCAAGCAAGTGTGGGGAATCTCCAAGCAGGTGTGGGGAATCTCCAAGCAAGTGTGGAGAATCTAGGTATGAGTGAAGTAATGTCAGGAACTGGGAAAGCACACTGGAATCACATTAGGGGGAGGCTGTGCATGTCACATCTGAAAGAAATTGCTTCTAGTAGGCCAAGGTGGGATGACAGAGAGGCAGTGCTGATCTGATGCCAATATAGGACATCCAAAAGGGGATGGCAGGTGTCAGGTGTCAGAAACAGTCAAGCTTTGGGGGTCTGTGGTGTGACAGGAGCATAGGGGATCACAACCTTCCCCCCCATCCTCTCAGTGAAGCAAATAAAAACTTCATGAATGGGGCTCTGTTGGAAGAGAGGATGAAGGGGGAGTGTCTTCTGCTGTATCTTGCAACAAGGAGGCAAGATGTGCATCATACTCATCATGGATGCAATCAGGGAGAGTGGAGAACAGTAGATTATACTGTAGCTGTTGCAATTTTGGAAGGATGATGGATGAGATTGGTATGAAGTGTTGCAGGGAGTGGGGAGGAAGGATCCATATGCTTCTTGGACTGGGGAGGCCAAAACAACTACATAAGACCTTTTTAACTGAATTACAGACCTGAGGTGACCAAAGAATGTCCTCCTGGAGGTCCCACTGACAAAAAGAATGCACTGTCCAAGCTGGATGGGCTGAGAGGGGGCAGATGAGGATGGGATGTGCCAGGATGCTTCAGGACAGAAGTTAGTAGGAATTCCTGGAAAATATACATAGCCATGGTCCCTAGCAAAGGGGAAGAGTAAAATGATTGATGTGGAGGCAGCCATATCAGAAGAATTAGCAAAATGAGCATCTTTTGGAGGGAGTGCTGTAGAAATGTGTGGAGTGCACAGATCCTTCCCAAACTTGGAAGGTAGGATCACATGGCTGAGCACTATAAGCAAGTGTGGGAATGGTGTCAGTATCTGCAGAAATGGTGGATATATGTCAAAAACTGGAATGCCATACACAGGTGCTAAGAATTCTTACTGGCATTTAACTCACTTCCTTCTTTTTCTTTGGCATTGACAACTCATTCTTGTGCAAAGGATGACTGCCAATGTCCCTGGCTGTCATTCTATGCATGAGGGCTACAGTCTTCATCTCCATTCATCAGCAGTATCCATGTCCACATCACCAAACACCTTTGGTGTGTGACACCAGAGTCACATCTATCATCAACCATATGTGTATCAACTCATGCACCACATTTGTCAGTCCCTATGCCCATCTTGACATCTGTTGTCATGACCATGACATCAGCATAAGCCCCTAACATCTACTCTGCCCTCTTCCACACCCTGGGAACCTTTCTCCACCCTCTTCTGATGCATTCCCATGCTCCTCCAACCCTCCCTACACATCTCCACACCTCTCCAAGGCCCCCTGTCCACATTCCAACCAACTCCACCCACCTCCACTCTCAGGCCAGTCACATAAAGGCCAGACCTTCACCTGTGCCTCCTCTGAGACCTTGGTCAGCTCATCAGGATGTTGGACTTGCTACCCTGCATTCCAGATAGGGTTCTGCCCTTGTGTTGGTTTTTTCTCTGTTCTTCCACTCCTTTGGTATTTACCCTCTCTCCCTTGTTGTAGTAGTTCCCTTGTCTCAGTTAAGGCCCCTGTCATCCCCATCCTCTATCCCTTGTGTTGGAGGTACTGCTGACCTGTTATACATTTATTGGCTTGCATTCTACACTGCCCTGCCCTTGACCTACATTATGAGAAGGGACCAAGGTTGCAGGGTGAATGAAAGAGTGTGAAAACTCAGTCTTCAAAGTAGGATGAAGTCCAGTATTATTAACCAACCTAAAGAGTGTGAAAACTACTCAAGCTGGTAAGTAAAAGTAGGGTATAACACCTGTAAGAACATTACCTCAGTCTTCAAAGTAGGACAAAGTCTGAGGTACAAGGAAAAATGAAGTGGCTAAAATGTATGGAAGTATTATGTAAGCAGTACTCACTGTGCAGAACAGCAGTATGTTCCAACACTACATCATATATAAGGTTGCATAGTACTCCAATGTAATCAGTACAAATATTGACAATAAAGTCCCCACTTCCAACTCCCTCTGAGTCTGCTCTGCCTCTGAAATATGAGGGCTGAGCTCACACAAGGGGGCAGCACACTAGCTGAACCCAACACCCTCCCATTCAACCTTTGAACTCTGACTCTGACCTCTGTTCCCAGAACTTCCCTCCATACTCCTCCACTCCTTGTTCATTGCATATCTTGCCACCCAGTGGTTGGATTCACTTCAGACTTTGACTACTGTACTCCACAGCCCAACCTGCTGCCACACACCAAAGGTGTTGTGGACATGGTTACAGCTGACTCTGCCTAACTCATCAACAAGTTGCATGCAATGCCCATGCCATGCAGATGAAGACTGAAGGCCTCATGTGTAGAAGGACTGCTGGATGTATGCAGTCATCTGTCACACAAGAATGAGTTGTCAGTGCTAAAGAGAAAAGAGGAAGCAAGTTAAGTGTGCATTAAAGGTTTTTAGCACCCATGTACAGCATTCTGGTTTTCATCATATCTCCACCATTTCCAAAGATAATGACTCCATTCTCACACTTGTGTAAAGTGCTCAGCCACACAATTCTGCCTTCCAAATTTGGAGAGGATCCTCACCCTATGCATTTCTACAGCACTCCACCCATCAGATGCTCATTTCACCAAGTCCATCAGAAATGGCTGCCTCTTCATCAGTCATCTTGCTTGTCTCCTTTGCCAGAGACAGTGGCTATGTATATCTGCCAGGCATTCCCACCAGCTTCCATCCTGAAGCCCCCTGGTTCATTCCATCATTGTCAGCCCCATCTCATCCCATGCAGCTTGGTCAGCATGTTCTCCTTGTCAGTATGACTTCCAGAAGGATGTTCTTTGGTCACCTCAGGTCTGTCACTCAGTTAGCAAGGTCTTATGTGGTCATTTTGGTCTCCCCTCTTGATGAAGCATATGGATCATTCCTCCCTACTCCCTGCACTGTCTTTATTCCAGTCTCATCTGTCATTCTCCCCACATTGTGACAGCTGCAGCATAATCTACTGTTCTCTGCCCTCCCTGATTGCATTCATGATGAGTATGACATGCATCTTGCCTTCTTACTGCAAGATTCAGCAGGAGACATCCCCCCTTCTCCTCCTCCTCCATCAGAGCCCCATTCATGAAGCTTTTGTTAACTTTGCTGAGAGGATGAATGGGTGGGAGATGTGATCACTTATGCTCCCATTGCCCCACAGACCCCCAATGCCCTAGCCCCTTTGACACCTGACTCATGCCCTTCAATTCTGGAATTAATACTTCCCTATTTGGAAACACTGTCCATCTGTCATCCCATCTTTGGATCTAGAGATGTCTCCACTGAGATCTGACATGCATTGCCACCCCCCAATGTGATATCAGTGTGCTTACTCAGTTTCTGACATTATTTAACTCATTCTGTGATGTTTTGACTGTCCTTGACTTGTTTATTGCCAATACTTACCAATCCTCTTTTCTGGCTTACTTTTCATTTCTTGCTTACTCATTATGATTACTCACTGCTTACAGTCCTTACTCATTACTTACCAAGCATTTGTGCCTCATTTGTCATAGGCTGTGCTCCCCCCACAGTATGTAAACCCCCTTGTACTTAGCTACAAAAGGAAGCAATCAAGAAGCAATCCAGTCAGTCAGTTCAGTTCATCTCTGAAATAACTTGTTGTCAAAAGTTGAAGCTCCACAAAGGGGTCTATCTGTCATCATTCATATCCTTGGTAGTTGGGGCTCATTCAGAAGGGTCTATCTACCAACATTCATCTGCAGTCTAATCCATGCTTAGTCAGCAACTTTGCTTAGTCATTCTTTCACTCCTGCATAAGTTGTCATCAACTTGTGCCAGGAGCATGTCCTAAAGATCATCACTCCAGAGTACTTTTGGCTGAATACCTTCACTCTATTCAGCATCCCCTGGTCAGTCATCATTCATTCATCTTCTCCTGTGTAACTTGTCATCAACTTACATCAGGAGCACCTGCCATTGAAACTCCCCCACATTAGTTTCTTCTGCCCTCCAGGTTCCACAGAGGCAAACCACCACTTGCTCTTTATTTGTCTTTGGTGTTGGTTTTGGTTGGTTTCACCACCTTCCCACACTTTGACTCACACTGCTCCTACTCCACCCTAAGAGGAAGTCAGGGGTGTTGTGCAACTTTGACACCTGTCTTGAATGTGATGAGCTGTGCTATGACCAGCTTTGACAGAACAGAGACTATTAGCAAACTTGAAGGGTTTGGGACAACCCATGGCAGAAGATTGTCAGATGAAATCTCCCTTTCCATCCTTTACCACTTCAATGGTCTGGTTGGTATGAGCCAGGTGAATGGTGGCCTTGGAACAACACTTCATGCTGTGAGAGATATAGGGATTCTTGGTGGAAAAGGTTTCACCACAGGTTGTACAAGCATAGATGGGCATGATGAGACAGCATGGTAAGGGGAAGAGATGCAAAGCAGAAAATTTCCCAGTCATCTCTATTAATTTGGTCTGCCCACCCTAAACATCCTGATTTGGATGTCCCCATTAGGCAATCCCTCTCAACATGTTGGTGTATTGTGATATTGGCACCTGTCCCAAACTTATGTCCCAACTCAGATAAGTGACTGGTTGCTTATTTGTGAGGTTAATGTGCAACTGCAACTTCCCTAGAGATCATGTAGAGTTGGCACCCCTACTGGTATATCACAAGCCTGGACACATGGGCATGCATGGCATTCAGGGTATGAAAGATGACCTGATGGAAATCCAGGATCTTGTTGCTGTGAGGTTGCCCTCAGTGGCTGTACAGTTGCCTTCACCAGCTATGTGGTTGCCTTCAGTGGCTGTGAGGTTGCCCTCAGTGGCTGTGTAGGTTGCCTTTGCCTACTATCTGCTTTCCTGCAGTAGCTGTACAAGTTGTCCTCTCAACTTGATAGTCATCTTCCATCCAGATAAACAACTGGTTGCTTATTTTCTCTACTGACAGTGACTGTCTTGCTGTCTTGCTTGCCTTTGCCTGCTATGTGGTTTCCTTCAGTGGCTGTGTAGGTTGCCTTCACCTTCTATGTGGTTGCCTTCAGTGGTTGTGAGGTTGCCCTCAGTGGCTGTGATGTTGCCTTCAGGCAACCTTCCATATAAGGCAGGTTTCCCTTGGAGGCAAGGGTGGACTCCAGAAAGTAGATTATTAGGTCATGTTTAATTCTCTCATTGGCAGAGTTGCCCATGGTGGGTGTACCATGAATGATGTTGGAACTTTGTTCAAAATTGGCCAATTCAACCAGGACTCTTTGAATATCAATCATGCAGTTTCATGTGATGTGCCTTGATTTGATGGTTCAGAGTATAGCTTTGTCTCTTTTTGGGATGCAAACATTCATCATATCCTCAAGCTGACCCTGCCAAATGGTGAAGCTATTTGAAATAGCAGCAAGTTTACCTTGACTTCAATGTCCCACCCTGATTTTGCTTTCCTTCTGAATCAAATATGCCCTTTCTGCAGAGAGGAAAAGGGACCAGAAGGATGTGGCCCTCCTGAGGTGGAGCTGATAGACAAGCTCATATGGATTTATGACTCTGCCCCCCATATGCTTGGTGAGTATTCTACATTCAGTTATGTAGATATCTGAACTGCCTCCATAACCTACTACTGTGTTGGGACTTCTATGACTCTCACTGCCATTATGGCCCCAGTGTGAGTCAAAGTGAGGAAAGGTGGTGTAAACCAACCAAAACCAACACCAAAGACAAATAAAAGGCAAGTGGTGGTGTACCTCTGCAGAACCTGGAAGGCAGAAAAATCTATAGGGGGGGAATTTCAATGGCAGGTGCTCCTGACACAAGTCATTGACAAGTTATGCAGGAGCAGATGAATGGATGCTGACTAGAGTGATGAACTTCAATAGAATGTGCCCCTGGTGCAAGTTGTCAACAAGTTACACAGGAGTGGATGGATGACTAAGCAAAAGTTGCTGACTAATCATAGATGATACTGCTGATGAATAGAGGTAGATAGGCACTTGATGGAGCCCCAACTACCAAGGATATGAATGATGACAGACTCTTCTGAATGAGCCTCAACTGTCAATGACAAGTTATGTATGCCTGAGATGAGCTGAACTGACTGCTTGAGTGACTGCTGATTCACTGGGTTGTACCTAAGTACATGGGGGTTTATATACTGTGGGGGGAGCACAGCCTATGACAAATGAGGCACAAACACTTGGTAAGTAATGAGTAAGGACTGTAAGCAGTGAGTAATCATAATGAGTAAGTGAGAAATGAAAAGTAAGCAATCAAAGAGGATTGGTAAGTATTGGAAACAAATGAGTCAAAGACAGTCAAAATATCACAGCATGAGTCAAAGAATGACAGAAACTGAGTAAGCACACTGATATCACATTAGGGTGTGGGCAATGGGAGCATAGGTGATCATGTCTCCCACCCATTCATCCTCTCAGCAAAGTTAACAAAACACTTCATGAACAGGGGTCTGATGGAGGAGGAGGAGAAGGGGTGACATCTTCTGCTGGATCTTGCAGTAAGAAGGCAAGATGCATGTCATACTCATCATGGATGCAATCAGGGAGGGCAGAGAACAGTTGATTACACTGCAGCTGTCACAATGTGGGGAGAGTGATGGATGAGATTGGAATAAAGACATTGCAGGGAGCAGGGAGGAACAATCCATATGCTTCATCAAGTGGAGACACCAAAATGACTACATAAGACCTTTTTAACCATGTGACAGACCTGAGGCAACCAAAGAATGTCCTTCTGGAAGTCATATTGACAAGGAGAACATGCTGACCAAGCTGCATGGGATGAGATGGGGCTGACAAAAATGGGATGGACCAGGGGGCTTCAGGACAGAAGCTGGTGGGAATGCCTGGCAGATATGCATAGCCACTGTCTCTGGAAATGGAGACAAGTGAGATGATCAGTGAAGATGTGGCCATTTCTGGTGGACTTAGCAAAATGAGCATCTGATGGATGGAGTGCTGTAGAAACATGTAGGGCAAAAGGATCCTTTCCAAATTCAGAAGGCAAGATGGCATGGCTGAGCACTTTAAGTGAGTGTGAGAATGGAGTCAATATCTTTGGAAATGGTGGAGATATGATGAAAACTGGAATGCTGTACACTGGCACTAAAAACCTTTGATGCACACTTAACTTGCTTCCTCTTTTCTCTTTAGCACTGATGACTCATTGTTGTGTGAAGGATGACTGCTCATGTCCAGCAGTCTTTCTATGCATGAGGGCTTTAGTCTTCATCTCCATTGATGGCATGGCATGCAACTCATTGATGAGATATGCAGAATCAGCTGTAATCATGTCCACAACACCTTTGGTGTGTGACACTTGTCCCTGGACAGAAGCCAATGCACTGTGATATAATCACTGTTGATCTGAAGTCAAGGAAGAATTGCATTGACAACATACAGCACCTGATCATTCTCTCACCACTTCTCCTCCTCCTGGCCAACCTCATGCCACCTGATGTCAATGATTTTCATCAGCTGCAGAGGTAAGAGTTTTGCTTAGAATATGTGATTACTTGGAGTGACAAGTTCACAGGCCAAATTCCATTATCTTCCTCAATCCTGCTGAGGTTGTCAAGTCTTACCAGTGCAATGATGCTAGGGAGAGGGTCAAACACCTCAGAACAATCTACAAGACCCTCAGAGATCATTTGGTCCCTAATACAAATATGCCGGTCAGTGCAAAGACGAACAGTGTAATTTTGAAGCCACATGGAATTGCCAAACAGCCATACAACAGGAGGGAATTGCAGGAATGCCTGATATGTATTCTGACTACACTTGATGTGTGATATTTCTTCAATCCTTTTGCATAATCTCACTGCCTCCAGGCTCTCCATAAAATTCCACTGTATCACCATGACATTCAGTGCCAAATGTTATCTGAAAGATTGATGATAAATTGAAGTGGTTCTTGATTGATTTTGAAGATGCAGCCACACCCCAAACTGCAGCTTGGATTTTGTTTACAAAAGAAGAGCACTCTTCAGCTATTTTTCAAGATGGCCATGGGTCAGAGGTTGACATTTGGGGTGTAGGATATTTGATTCAAACATCAGCAATCATGGATACAGATGAGTGGAAGGTGCTTGGGGAGGATATCTGCAACCATTCTGCTGAGTTGCATGCAGAGGATGTTCTTACACTTCTTAATGACACCTCTGGATTAGACTGAAGGGAGGGGTCAAACACCCTCACACCATCTTCCACACCATTCCTATTGGTCCCCAACTCCAGGCCCTCTGGCAACACCCCAACACTGCTAACAAGATGCATTACTGCAAGGAAAGAACTCAACAAGTATTTGACAAGCTTCTTGCCAATGATGGCTTCATCAATGCATTTGATGACATCTTCTGTGGGAGTGCATATATCCATGGTATCTGTGATGGTACCATCACTCCTGATGATACTCTTCTTATGATATCCATCAATGGTGCTCAACTCTTTGAATCCAGGGAATCAGATTGTTAGATTTATATCTGGATCATTCTCAACCTCTCACTTGATCATTGCTACAAGAAGAAGCATGTCCTTCATGGTGCAATCATCCCTGGCCCAAAAAAACTGAAGTTTGTTGAGTCCTTCTTGTTGCCAGGTTTTCATCACCTCGCCTTGCAATGTGAGGGTCTCAAGATATGGGATTCTGCTTGCAATCATAACTTCACTTCTTGTCTATACCTATTCCTTGCATGTGCTGATGGTCCTGGTCTGCTCACAATGAGCAATTTTGTTGGACAGCAAGGTAAAAATGGTTGTCACATGCACTGTCCTCTCAAAAGTTGTTGGAAGCCTGGCCCTTCTCAGTACTACCCTGTTTTACTCAAACCCAACAACTACAACATCACTGGATGTAACCATGGTGATGTCAACATCTATGATGTCAGCCCAAGCACCTCTATGCACTATGTTGTACAACTGCACACCATCCTTTGCTCTCAGAATCAGAAAGAATATGAAGGATGACACCTCAAGACTGGCATCGTTGGCCCCAGCATTCCTCTTGGACTGCAGCCATACCTTGTCCTTGGTATCCCCAAATGTTTCCCATCAGAAATGATGCACTTGAGTGGTGCAAACATGGCTGCACTGTCAGAAATCCACATTCCCTAGATGTGTAAGCCCCTATCATTGACTGTTCCATGACTATCATTATGTCCCCAGACCACTTGCATCCACTGCCACTCATGCACTACCTTCCTGCCTTCTTCACTACCTTCCCATGTCCTTGCTCCCTCTCATGCACTGCTACACCTGCAGCTGCTGTGTTCCAGTCACTTCCTTTCCTTTGGACTCTTTCTTCTACCATGGTCTCTGTTCCCTTTATGCTAGTAGTATACCCTAGGTTCTGGGTTTGCCCAGACTATAAAAGCCCTGTACATAGGTACAGAATGATACCTTTTGGCACTTGGAAGGTCACTATGAGTTTTATTTTCACTTTGTCTACACTGCATGCCTCACAAACCACCATGCACAAACTACATATACTGCTCACACCACTTGCATCACCAGTACAACCCCACAGAACACACCATGCATGCCATAAATCACTACCACTACAAAGTGCAGAGCCCCACCTTCTATTCTCAGCAGTCCAGAATCCCTTGGGACAAATAATTTGTTCCCTTCATTTTATTGTTGTTATCTAAGCTATCTAGCTCATATTATACAGTGAGGGACAAAAGTGTTGCAATGTTTGTGAGGTGTGACTTGCTGCCAATGTAGCTTGGGCTATTCTGCACAGATAATCATGATACCTATACCATTGGAAAGGGGTGACTCTAAGCTTTCCAGAGCACTAGGGTTCAGTCCAAAAAAAGCAATACATGCCAAGATACACCCTATTCTTTCTGAAAAGTGCATTGCAACACTTTTGTCCCTGGCTGGTGAAATAGTGAAAAGTGACCTTTTGATGGGATTGAGGGCATGAAGAATGGGAAAATATGATTACATGATAAACCACATGGTCTTCCAGATGATTTGTCAGCATGTAAACAATGAACATTGGACTTGTACCATTAACCCTCCCTCTTTTATCACAACTCATGAAATCATCTCTCTAGCTCACATGGTCATTTTCTCAAGGAATTCTTATCCCCAGCAGTCAGTCAGTTCTTCTCAGCATAACTCATCATTGACAGTTGAGGCTCCACAAAGGGGTCTATCTGTCATCATTTGTATACTTGGTAGTTGAGGCTCATTCAGAAGAGTCTATCTGCCATCCTTCATCATCTGCAGTCCACTCCATGCTTAGTCATTCCTCACACCTGCATAACTCATCAACGACTTGTGCCAGGAGCACATTTTTATCAAAGTCCATCATTCTAGAAGTCCTTTTGGCTGAACACCTTCACTCTGTTCAGCATCCCCCATCCAGTCATCACTTGCTTGTCTACTCCTGTGTAACTCATCGATGACTTGTGCTAGGGGCACCCGCCATCAAAGTTTCCCCCTCTTAGGTTTTCTGCACTCCAGGTTCTGCAGAGGCAAACCACCACTTGCACATCATTTGTCTTTGGTGTTGGATTTGTTTGGTTTATACCAGCTTTCCACACTTAGACTCACATCATTCTGAGATGTGATTGCTGAAGGATGGTTGGTTGTCTACATGGATGACCTCCTCATCTTCTCCACTGACCCTGAAGAACATAAATGAAGAACCCATTGCATTCTTGAACAAATGAGGGAACTGTCACTCCCTCTCAAATTGGAAAAGTGCCACTTTGATCTGACTGAGGTTGAATACCTTGGAATGATCATCAAAGAAAACACCATCACCATGGACCCTGTCAAAGTCCAAGGTATTGCTGAATGGCCTGTCCCAAAGAAGGTCAAGGACATGCAATCCTTTTTAGGATTTGCAAACTTTTATAGAAGATTTGTCCCCTATTATTCTGACATCGCCTGACCCCTGATCGACCTCACCAAGAAAACAACTGTTTGGGAATGGTTGAAGAAATGCCAAACTGCCTTCAATATCCTAAAAAGGATCTTCATGGCACAACCTACCCTCTGAATGCCTGACACTTCTTGACCATTCGCAATAATGACTGATGTGTCAAAGTATGCAACTGGAGGTGTTCTCCTTCAGGAAGATTCCAACAGCAAGTGGCAACCCTGTGCCTTCATCTCTCAATCATTTAACCCCACAGAAAGAAACTACAACATCTATGATAGAGAACTGCTTGGGGTTATCCAAGGCTTGAAATCCTGGAGGCACTATCTCCATGGATCACTGTTTCTGGTCAAGGTCTTCACTGACCACAAGAATTTGACCTACTCCAATGTGCTGTGAGTCAGTGTGGAAAGCTGGTATAAACCAAACAAATCCAACACCAAAGACAAATGATGTGCAAGTGGTGGTTTGCCTCTGCAGAACCTGGAGTGCAGAAAACCTAAGAG
Organism: Pisolithus tinctorius; assembly: GCA_024663395.1. Lineage (NCBI taxonomy): Eukaryota > Fungi > Basidiomycota > Agaricomycetes > Boletales > Pisolithaceae > Pisolithus > Pisolithus tinctorius. Next base: position 219,185 of record JANFAH010000067.1, on the reverse strand, counting down.
GGGGAAACTTTGATGGCGGGTGCCCCTAGCACAAGTCATCGATGAGTTACACAGGAGTAGACAAGCAAGTGATGACTGGATGGGGGATGCTGAACAGAGTGAAGGTGTTCAGCCAAAAGGACTTCTAGAATGATGGACTTTGATAAAAATGTGCTCCTGGCACAAGTCGTTGATGAGTTATGCAGGTGTGAGGAATGACTAAGCATGGAGTGGACTGCAGATGATGAAGGATGGCAGATAGACTCTTCTGAATGAGCCTCAACTACCAAGTATACAAATGATGACAGATAGACCCCTTCATGGAGCCTCAACTGTCAATGATGAATTATGCTGAGAAGAACTGACTGACTGCTGAGTGAATGGCTTCTGGTTCACTTGGGGGTAGCTAAGTACATGGGGGTTTATATACTGTGGGGGGAGCACAGCTTGTGACAAACAAGGCACAAACACTTGGTAAGTAATGAGTAAGGACTGAGTAATCATGATGAGTAAGCAAGAAACAAAAAGTAAGCAAGCAAAGAAGATTGGTAAGTATTGGCAATGAATGAGTCAAGGACAGTCAAAATATCAGAAAACAAGTCAAATGGAGTCAGAAACTGGGTAAGCACACTGATATCACATTAGGGGGTGGCGATGCAAGTCAGATCTTGGTGGAGACATCTCTAGATCCAAAGATGGCATGACAGATGGATGGTGTTTCCAGATAGGGAAGTATTAATTCCAGAATTGAAGGGCATGAGTCAGGCATCAAAGGGGCTAGGGTGTTGGGGGTCTGTGGGGCAATGGGAGCATAAGTGATTGCATCTCCCACCCTTTCATCCTCTCAGTGAAGTTAACAAAAACTTCATGAACAGGGCTCTGATGGAGGAGGAGGAGAAGGGGGGACATCTTCTGCTGGATCTTGCAGTAAGAAGGCAAGATGCATGTCATACTTGTCATGAATGTGATCAGGGAGGCTGGAGAACAGTAGACTATGCTGCAGCTGTCACAATGCAGGAAGAATGATGGACAAGACTGGAATAAAGATGGTGCAGTGAGCAGGGAGGAATGATCCATATGCTTCATCAACTGGGGAGACCAAAACAACCACATGAGACCTTTCTAACCAAGTGACAGACCTGAGGCGACCAAAGAATGTCCTTCTGGAAGTCATACTGACAAGGAGAACACACTGACCAAGCTGCATGGGACAAGATGGGGCTGACAATGATGGGATGAACCAGGGGGCTTCAGGACAGAAGCTGGTGGGAATGCCTGGCAGATATACATAGCCACTGTCTCTGGAAAATGAGACAAGCAAGACAATTGACAAAGAGGTAGCCATGATTGATGGACTTAGCAAAATGAGTGTCTGATGGATGGAGTGCTGTAGAAATGCATAGGGTACAAGGATCCTCTCCAAATTTGGAAGGCAGAATTGTGTGGCTGAGCACTTTAAGTGAGTGTGAGAACAGAGTCAATATCTTTGGAAATGGTGGAGATACAACAAAAACCGGAATGCCATACACAGGTGCTAAAAACCTTTTATGCATGCTTAACTCACTTCCTCTTTTCTCTTTAGCACTGATGACTCATTCTTGTGCAAAGGATGACTGCTCACATCTGGCAGTCTTTCTACGCATGAGGCCTTTAGTCTTCATCTGCATGGCATGGGCATTGTGCACAACTTGTCAATGAGTTAGGCAGAGTCAGCTGTAACCATGTCCACAACACCTTTGGTGTGTGACAGTGCCACAGAATCTAAATCACCACCAGGCTCAATGGCTCTTAGACCTTGCAGACTTCAATCTGCAACTCGAACATGCTCTAGAAAAAGACCTGGCCACTCCAGATGCACTTTCCTGCTGGCCTGACCATGTTCCTGATGATGATGAAGATAACAAAGGAGTTACCCTCCTCCCACAAACATTGTTTGTTAATCTCATTGACACAAACCTCACTCAAAAGGTCACATCCTCTTCTATGAAAGACCCTGTAGTCCAGATGGCACTTTGTGCCATAGAAAATGTTGACATGCCACTCCCATTCAAATCCCATCTCTCCAATTGGAGATTTGATAATGGAGTGTTGCTCTACAAAGATTGGGTTTACATTCCCAATGACCCCTCCCTCCAACAAACCATCATGTCCAACCACCATGACCACCCCTCTGCAGGACACCCCAGTGTCTTGAAAACCTGACAACTTGTCTCCTCCAAGTTTTGGTGGCCTGGACTTGCTTCTTTTGTCTGAAGGTATGTCGAAGGCTGTGCTACATGCCAGCAGAACAAGGTGAACACCCACCCAATGACACTGCCCCTTACACCCATCTCTTTGACCTTGACCTGCCCCTTCCAACAGATCTCTTGTGATCTGATTACCAACCTTCCCCCTTCAAAGGGATATGACTCTCTCTTGGTCATGGTAGACCATGGGCTTACAAAGGGGGTAATTGTAACACCCACAAAGAAAACCACCTCCACCACTGACATCACAGCACTCTTTTTCAAGAAAGTCTACTCCCATTTCAGGTTGTATGACAAGATTATATCCAACTGAGGCCCTCAATTCACCTCCACTTTTGCAAAAGAACTTGCCTCCCTTCTAGAGTACTCTCTAGCCCTGTCAACAGCATACCACCCTCAGACTGACAGAGAAACTGAACACATAAATCAGGAGGTTGAAACATACCTCTGGATCTTCTGCCAGAATGACCCTGCCTCATGGGTGGACAACCTCCCTATGGCAGAATTTGTGCATAATCACTGCCATCATTCTGTCACCCATCAGTCACTGTTCTACCTCATGTATGGGTATGAACCAAAACCCCTTCTGTCCCTTATCACAGAGACCCATCTTCCTGCCACTGAGTCCAGACTTGAGGAACTCCAAAAAGCTAGAGAAGAAGCCCTCACAGCACATGATCTAGCCAGAAAAACTATGAAAGACCACTTGTCATGCCCCTTTGTCCTGTTCCAGAAAGGTGATAAAGTTTGGCTCAAGGCATGGAACTTAAAGTGTTCCTATGAAAATAGAAAAATCACTCCTAAATGAGAAGGACCCTTTGTCATTTCAGAAGTCCCATCTCCAATTACCTACTGCCTCACAATTCCTGCATGATGGAAGATCCATGACATCTTCCATGCCTCCCTTTTATCACCCTACCATGAAAATAATGTTCACAGACCAAACTTCCCAGCTCCACCACCTGACCTAATCAACAAGGAAGAAGAATATGAAGTTGAGGCAATAGTTGGCCATAAAAGATCTGGCTGCAGACATGCCTTTTTAATTAAATGGAAGGGTTATCCTTCATCAGAAAACTCATGGCAAAAAGAAACACACCTTGAACATGCAGATGATATGCTCTCTGCATATAAGAAATGCTTCCCTAAGGACTTTCCCTCTCAGAAACCATCCACTCAACACTCTACTTGCACCATCAGAAAAATCTCTATTGAAATGCCTCCTCATCACTACACCTACCCCCATGAACCTTCTTGCTGCCACACCCCCTTTGCTCACCATCAGCAACAGCCCACTAGTGATCAGATGATCGCTTCATACCAACTTTTCATCACTGACCCTGCCATTGTCAGCACTGTCTATCACAAAGTCAACAAGAACTCTCCTCTCGACCTAGTGTATCATGCCACCATCCAAGCCCTTTGGCTTGAAGAATTATCCCATTACATTAACTGACAGAACCCTCTTCTGTCCCCCACCCACACCATCCTAAATGAAATCACATACAAACAAGTTCCCCTACTTCTCAGACTTTTTGATATCCTTGGAGGTGCTGACCTCATCTACAACATCTGCCAGTACCCCACATTGATCACACCTCCTCCCCCTGGGTCTCAAAGGCCCTCGACTGCAACTTCCCCTCCAGTTTCCTCCATCTTGCCATCGCCATCATCCTCCCGATCCTCCCACTCGTCTCGCTCTCTCAGAACAGCTGATAGACCTCACACCTGCTGCTTGTCAGGCTCTAATCCACAACCCTGTGAGTCCCATGACTCCCCATCAGAAGTCAATCCCAAGACCACCTTTGGCATCTCCAGGGCTGAACTCGACTATACCCTGAACATCATTGAGACCCTTGCCCAATTGCCACCCTCTCCTGTGCTGAATGCTGTGAGTCAAAGTGTGGAAAGGTGGTGAAAACCAACCAAAACCAACACAAAAGACAAATGTAGAGCGAGTGGTGGTGTGCCTCCACAGAACCTGGAGTGCAGAAACCTAAATGTGGGGGGAACTTCAAGTAGAGGTGCTCCTGAACAAAAACTTCATGAACGGGGCTCTGATGGAGGAGGAGGAGAAGGGGGAACATCTTCTGCTGGATCTTGCAGTAAGAAGGCAAGATGCATGTCATACTCGTCATGAATGCGATCAGGGAGGCTGGAGGACAGTAGATTATACTGCAGCTGTCGCAATGCGGGAAGAATGATGGACAAGACTGGAATAAAGACAGTGCAAGGAGCAGGGAGGAACGATCCATATGCTTCATCAACCGGGGAGACTGAAATGACCACATAAGACCTTTCTAACTGAGTGACAGACCTGAGGCGACCAAAGAACGTCCTTCTGGAAGTCATACTGACAAGGAGAACATGCTGACCAAGCTGCATGGGACGAGATGGGGCTGACAACAATGGGATGATCCAGGGGGCTTCAGGACGGAAGCTGGTGGGAACACCTGGCAGATATACGTAGCCACTGTCTCTGGCAAATGAGACAAGCGAGATGATTGATGAAGAGGTGGCCATGATTGATGGACTTAGCGAAATGAGTGTCTGATGGATGGAGTGCTGTAGAAACGCACAGGGTGCGAGGATCCTCTCCAAATTTGGAAGGAAGAATCGTGGGGCTGAGCACTTTAAGCGAGCATGGGAACGGAGTCGATATCTCTGGAAATGGTGGAGATACGATGAAAACCGGAATGCCATACACGGGCGCTAAAAACCTTTAATGCGCACTTAACTCGCTTCCTCTTTTCTCTTTAGCACTGACGACTCGTTCTTGTGCGAAGGATGACTGTTAACGTCTGACAGTCTTTCTTCACATGAGGCCTTTAGTCTTCATCTGCATGCTTGGGCATTGTGCGCAACTCGTCAACGAGTTAGGCAGAGTCAGCTGTAACCATGTCCACAACACCTTTGGTGTGTGACAACGCACTCGCCAAGGCTGATAGTCCTCTCACCCCCTCCGATCCATGCTATCATCAGGCATGTTATGTCTGCCACTGCCTTGGGCATGTTCATGTTAATTGTGGACTCTATGAATGTCCCCTTTGTCACACCACTTGTCCTGGACATACCCAGGCTCAATGCCCATCTATATGCCCTTGCCACCCCTTACAAGAAAGAATTGCCACCCCTGGTGTGGTAGATGATCATACCCTTGTTGGGGGTGAGGACTACAATTTGTATGACAACAATTTTGATTTTGATGACTCCACCATTAGCAACATGACCAGAGAACCATATGGAGAGTAGTTGAAGTTGAGGACTTCAATGCTTAGAAGGGGGGTAATGTTATGTTTCACCCCTGTTTTTCCTCTGTTCACTGTATGTTTACCTTGTGTTTGACCTGTTGGACCATCTTTCCTTTTACAGCTGTCTTCCTCCTGATCCAATGGCTCTCTATTTCCACCACTAGTGTTATTCGCTTCATACATGCTTAGGACATGTGTCGTTATTGTTCAACCAATAGCATAGTTACCTTGTTACATGTGGATGCCTCATGGTCTGTCTCTTTGTAGTATTTAGCCTGCTGGCTCAAGTCCTGGAACCCCAGACTTGAGCTGCTCAATCATATGCAGCATTCTCTCAGAACTTCACCCTCAGTGTCCCTAACCAGGACCACTCTTACCAGCATTGACCAAATCCTTCATTGTTTACAAAGGTTACTGCAGCCATTGCTCAGTAGAAACACATAGTCTGCATTTGAGCTCTCCCTACATCTTGACTTTGGTCGAGTGTAACACATACCCCCCCTCCCTCATACATACACCCCCCCAAACAGCCACACCACCATAAGCACCAAGCAGCATTCAGCAAAGCCATAAATAAAGAATTCAGCAAAGGTAGATACCTCAGACCATACACCACACCAGAGATCCAGAGCAGCCTTGGCAACTTCCAATCCTCCCCAATATCCATTATACCCAAACCAGGTAGGCCTGGCCACTACTGCCTAATCCAAAGCCTATCCTTCCTGCATGCCCCATCCTCCTCTCCTCCTTCCATCAACTTGTACATTGATACCAATCTCTACCCAACATCATACAGTATATTTCCCATAGTAGCTGCTCTCATATCATTCCTACCCCCAGGATCCCAGGGCACTGTCAGGGATGTATCCAAGGCATACCATACAGTTCCCATCCACCCTTTGCAGTGGCATGCCCTAGTAGTCCAAATTTCAGACAATCTATTTGCCATAGATACATCACTGTGTTTTGGTTTTGCTGCATCTGGTGGCATCTATGGTAATATTAACTATGCAGGTGTTGACATCATGAGAGCCCATGGCATAGGACCAATTCTAAGATGGGTCAATGATCATTTTTTCCTTTGCATACCAAGATCTGAGCTCCATGCATTTAACTCAAAGCACAGCAAGATCACTCTATCCATTGCCTCTGGCAAAGGAAGAGTCATCAAAGGAGGCCATCACTGGTTTGCTGGCACTCCCCTACCAAATTGCCAGACAGAAGAACATGACAAAGATTACACTCAACCCATCAAAGACCTAGCAACCTCATCCCCTAAATCAGCTGAAGACTGTCACTTCACCTATGGCATTGAAGACATTGACTGCATATCCCAGTAACTTAGGCATCCCATGGGAAACCTCCAAAGACATCCCTTCTTCACAAGATGCACTTTCATAGGTTTTACCTGGGACTTAGCCAACCACACCCTCCAGCTTGCTGAACTGAAGCATCTCAAGTACATCCTTGCAATCAACATGTGGAACTCCAAGTGTGTGCACAACTTAAAAGATATCCAGAAACTGCATGGCAAGCTTATACACACAACACTGGTGTACCCTGAAGGACAACCATACATAATAAACCTTGAGGCAATGCTTGGCATCTTTGGAGATAAACCTTTCAAGCCCAGAACACCACCCAGTGGCACTGCAGATGACTTAAAGTGGTAGCATGCAAAGCTAAGCTCTCCAATCCTTCCCTCCCCCCTCCCCATCCCACAACCCATCATGGATTTCCTTGCCTTCTCCAATGCGAGCTCATTGACTGGGATCAGAATCATGTTACAAGGCTGATGAAGAGCTTGGACCCTCAGACCTGATTGGAAGTCTGATGGGCATGATATTGGCTGGGCAGCAGCCATTGGTCCCAAGCTGCTCACCCTCACAATCCTCAACACCAGAACCTCCAACCTTCATTTCCAGGTTCACAGAGACAACCAGGGAGTTGTCAAGGGCTAGAAGTGAGGTAGGAGCCACAATTGCCCCACAAATGAAGCATTCAAGCATATCCACCATGCCCTGGGCATCACAAAATGCACCTTACACACCCAATACCTACCAAGTGACCACAACCCAGCTGACCCTATTTTGTGTGGAGTATATCCCCCCCTTTTGTCTTCTCCTTCCCCCAGTCCCAATCCCCCCCCCTATCTGGCACCTCATCATCAACATCAACCAGCACCCAACAACTTAACCCTCCCAGCAAACCCCCTTGTCCTACCCAACTATCCTCCCTTGCCCAGAACACCCAACCCCCAATTGCACCTCTCCCAACTACCCTCCTCCCACCCCCAGCCATCATTGTCCACCACTCATGCTCAGACCCACCCCCTTCTCCACCCCTGCACCCCCATCCCCAGTGTCCCACCAAGGAATGCTTAATGGCATGGAGACCCCTCAACCATCACTCCCCATCCCTTCCCTTCTCTGCAACAGATACACAGCACATTGTAGGGAATTGTTATGTTTCACCCCTAACTTTTCCTTTTCTGTTGTACATTTACCTCGTTTGTGATCCATTGGACTTAGTTTCCTTTTAAAGCCATCTTCTCTCTGATCTGACGGCTCTCTGTTCCCACCACTAGCATTACTGGCTCGTTACATGCTTAGGACATGTGTCGTCATTGTTCAACCAATGGCGTAGTTGCCTCGTTACATGCGGACACCTCATGGTCTGTTTCTGTGTAGTATTTAGACCGCCAGCTCAAGTCCTGGAAACCCAGACTTGAGCTGCTCAATCATACGCAGTGTTCTCAGAACTTCGCCCTCAGTGTCCCTTACCAGGACCACTCTTATCGGCGTTGCCCCAAATCCTCTGTCATTTACAGAGGTTGCTGCAGCCGTTTGCTCAGTAGAAACCTTAGTCTGCGATTCAAGCTCTCCCTATGTCTTGACTTCAGTCGAGCGTAACAAAAGCTCAAGTCTACAGCCTTTGGCCGAATCGGTCACTGCTTAGTGAACCACCACGAACCCCCGAAACAACTGATGTTGGGCGCCGTTGCGACCCACTTGTGAAGAATCGTCATCTGACGAAGAACAGGAGAGCACTGTCACAGACACCTCCTCCAACGAACCCGAACAACTGGATAGAGGCTTTACCTCTGGTATCCTCTCGAACCTTTTCACCCAGTCCCTCGCATCACTTGGTACTCCTATCCCACCAGTACCCACCACACTTCCTACACCCCCGATCCAACCACAGAATATGATGTCCGGTCCATTGTCGAAGGCACCAGTCAGCAATGCCACCAAAGCCACAGAACTGAAGATTGGTGCTCCATCTGATTTTGATGGAAACCAGAAGAATGCCATGAGCTGGCTGTACTCTGTACAGACCTATCTCTTGGTAAACGAAGAACTATACGACACTGACACCAAAAAGGTGGTCTACGCCCTGTCGTATATGAAAAAGGATGTTGCCCGCTCCTGGGCTGCCACCTTCCAGAAAACGTCTCTGGAAAAGAACCCCCCAAGTTTCGGCACTTTTGCCGATTTTATAAAAGATTTCAAGGCCTCATTCACCTCCGCAGACACTGCGGGTACTGCCATCGCCAAATTACGTACCCTAAAACAGAAAGAATCGGTCAAACAATATATCACCGATTTCCGAACTGCTGCCGCCGACTCTACCATCACAGAAGACATCACTCTGATCGAGTTCTTCTCGCAAGGACTCAAACCTTTCATTGCGAACCGAATCCACATGATGGAAACCACTCCCACCAAGATAACTGAGTGGTACACCCAAGTGCAAAAGTTCGATGCTAAGTGGAGAAAGGTCAATGAAACCTTTGGAAGAAAAGAAAAGAAAACGTTCCACCCCAGGAACAATTTTGCTGAAGAAAAAGATCCAAATGCCATGGATGTGGATGGAGTGAGACTCTCCAAGGAAGAACGAGACCGTCACATCAAAGAAGGAAGATGTTTCGGTTGCGGAAACAAGGGACATCTCTCCCGAGAATGTCCAGACAAGGGGAAAACCCCCCAGAAGAAGGTGAAGAAAATCCGCAAAATTGTGGAAGTAGAAGAAAGCGACAATGAAGAAAAAGTCGCTGGTCCGTCCATCGCTCTAGTTGACATTGCTAGGGCTCTTGGGAAGGATTTTTGAAAGGGAACTCTGCGTTGACGCCAGATGTTCCCCAAACTAAGGACAGTTTAGTTTCTGTTGCACCTGTACTTGTAACATCTACACCAGAACGTACTATGCAGGTTCCCATCTCCCTTTACACATCAGAAACCACTCAGAAAGTCGTCAACACTACCGCTCTGGTTGACTCCGGAGCAGAAATTTCTTGCATCAACTGGGGTTTTGTGCGAAAGCACCGAATCCCCACTCAATGCCTTGCCGAACCCATCCTCGCAAAAAATGCTGATGGAACCCAGAACTCAAAAGGAAGAATATTGTTTTCCGCCACCCTCTACTTCAAAATTAAAGGACTCATTCACCAGTCCTTTTTCCACGTCATCAACTGTGGAATGGAAAACGTCATTCTGGGTCTCCCCTGGCTCCAAGAAAACAACCCTGTTGTGGACTGGAGGATGGGCACATTGTCTATTGACGAGAAAACTGATAGATCGAAGGAATTAAGACGCAACGTCTCTTCCATTGCCATTGAAGAACCAACTGTGAATCTTGTGTCCCCTGCTGAAAAGAAAGGGATAAACAAGTTCATGGATTATGAAGAACCAGAAGACGAAACCATCCAAGCACACTTCGTGATGTTGGTTGGAAAACTTGTCGAAGAAACAAAGAAGATTAATCCCAACAATAGTCTTCTTCGAAAGATCACCACGGCTACGGTGTGAGTCAAAGTGTGGAAAGCTGGTATAAACCAAACAAATCCAACACAAAAGACAAATATGTGCGAGTGGTGGTTTACCTCCGCAGAACCTGGAGGGCAGAGAAACCTAAAGTGGGGAAGACTTCAAGTGGAGGTGCTCCTGGCACAAGTCGTCGACGAGTTACGCAGGAGAGGATGACTGAACGCTGATTGAGAAGGGGATGCTGAACAGAGCAGGGGTGTTCAGCCGAAAGGACTTGGGAGTAAATGGATTTCGATAGGACGTGCTCCTGGCACAAGTCGATGACGAGTTACGCAGGAGTGGATGGATGACTAAACAAGAGGTTGCTGACTAAGCACTGATGATACTGCTGATGATGAATAGAGGTAGATAGACCCTTGATGGAGCCTCAACTACCAGTGATATAAATGAAGACAGATAGACTCTTCCGAATGAGCCTCAACTGTTGACGACGAGATATGCTGAGCTGAGCTGACTTCTGAGTGACTTCTTGATTGATTCTGAATTGATTCTCAGTAGCTAAGTACATGGGGGTTTATATACTGAGGGGGGGGAGCACAGCTTGTGACAAACAAGGCACAAACACTTGATAAGTAATGAGTAAGGACTGAGTAATCATGATGAGTAAGCGAGAAATGAAAAGTAAGCAAGCAAAGAAGATTGGTAAGTATTGGCAATAAACGAGTCAAGGATAGTCAAAATATCACAAAACGAGTCAAGGATAGTCAAAATATCACAAAACGAGTCAAATAGAATCAGAAACTGAGTAAGCGCACTGATATCACATTAGGGGGTGGCGATGCAAGTTAGATCTCGGCGGAGACATCTCTAGATCCAAAGACGGCATGACAGATGGACGGTGTTTCCAGATAGGGAAGTATTAATTCCAGAATTGAAGGGCATGAGTCAGGTGTCAAAGGGGGCTAGGGCATTGGGGGTCAGTGGGGCAATGAGAGCATACATGATCGCATCTCCCACCCTTTCATCCTCTCAGCGAAGTTAACAAAAACTTCATGAACAGGGCTCTGATGGAGGAGGAGGAGAAGGGGGGACGTCTTCTGCTGGATCTTGCAGTAAGAAGGCAAGATGCATGTCATACTTGTCATGAATGCGATCAGGGAGGCTGGAGGACAGTAGATTATACTGCAGCTGTCGCAATGCGGGAAGAATGATGGACGAGACTGGAATAAAGACAGTGCAGGGAGCAGGGAGGAACGATCCATATGCTTCATCAACCGGGGAGACTGAAACGACCACATAAGACCTTTCTAACCGAGTGACAGACCTGAGGCGACCAAAGAACGTCCTTCTGGAAGTCATACTGACAAGGAGAACACGCTGACCAAGCTGCATGGGATGAGACGGGGCTGACAATGATGGGATGAACCAGGGGGCTTCAGGACGGAAGCTGGTGGGAACACCTGGCAGATATACATAGCCACTGTCTCTGGCAAATGAGACAAGCGAGATGATTGATGAAGAGGCAGCCATGATTGATGGACTTAGCGAAATGAGCGTCTGATGGATGGAGTGCTGTAGAAACGCGCAGGGTGCGAGGATCCTCTCCAAATTTGGAAGGAAGAATCGTGGGGCTGAGCACTTTAAGCGAGCATGCGAACCGAGTTGATATCTTTGGAAACGGCGGAGATATGACGGAAACCAGAATGCCGTACACGGGCGCTAAAAACCTTTAATGCGCGCTTAACTCGCTTCCTCTTTTCTCTTTAGCACTGACGACTCGATCTTGTGCGAAGGATGACTGTTCACATCCAACAGTCTTTCTACGCATGAGGCCTTTAGTCTTCATCTGCATGCTTGGGCATTGTGCACAACTCGTCAACGAGTTAGGCAGAGTCAGCTGTAACCATGTCCACAACACCTTTGGTGTGTGACAACGGAACTAGCCCAAGAAGAACACAAGAAGAAACCGAAGGCTGTTCTCCCTGAAGAATACAAAGACTTTGCCTCAGTTTTCGAGAAACCATCTGATGGGGTTTTACCTCCATCATGACCATACGACCATGCCATAAACCTTGTAGAGGACTTCGTCCCCAAGGTGGCCAAGGCATACCCTCTCTCTCCCTCTGAATGAGAGTCCGCAGAAAAGTTTATCGAAGAAAACCTTTGAGAGGGAAAGATCCGTCCCTCAAAGTCTCCCCAAGCTGCCCCCTTCTTCTTCGTAGGAAAGAAGGATGGCTCCCTATGACCCTGCCAAGACTACAGGTATCTGAACAAGAATATGGTGAAGGATGCATACCCCCTTCCCCTCATTTTGGACCTTGTAGACAAACTAAAAGGGGCCTCCGTCTTCACGAAGATGGATGTCAGATCGGGCTACAACAATGTCCGCATCAAGGAAGGAGACCAATGGAAGGCAGCATTTATCACACACAAAGGACTTTTCGAACCCACCGTTATGTTCTTCAGTCTCTGTAACTCCCCTGCCACCTTCCAGCGATTCATGAACGACTCTTTCAGAGACATGATCGCCGAAGGATGGTTGGTTGTCTATATGGATGACCTCCTTATCTTTTCAAATGACCCCGAAGAACATAAACGAAGGACCCGTTGTGTTCTCGAACGAATGAGGGAACTCTCCCTTCCCTTGAAATTAGAAAAATGTCACTTTGATCTGACCGAGGTCGAATATCTTGGGATGATCATCAAGGAGAATACCGTTGCTATGGACCCCGTCAAGGTCCAAGGCATTGCCGAATGGCCCGTCCCAAAAAAGGTCAAGGACGTGTGATCCTTCCTAGGATTCGCAAACTTTTACAGAAGATTCATCCCTTACTACTCGGACATTGCACGACCACTCATTGACCTTACCAAGAAGATGGTCGACTGGAATTGGTCAAAGAAATGTCAGGACGCCTTTGAGCTCCTGAAAAGGATCTTCATGGCACAACCAACTCTTCGGATGCCTGATACCTCTCGGCCATTTGCGATTACTACAGATGTGTCCAAGTATGCAACAGGAGGAATCCTCCTTCAAGAAGATTCGAACGGACAATGGCAACCCTGTGCCTTTCTGTCCCAATCGTTTAACCCCACAGAAAGGAACTACGACATATATGACAGAGAATTGCTCAGGGTTATTCGAGCGTTAAAATCTTGGAGACATTACCTCCATGGATCCCCTTTCCCGGTTAAGGTCTTCACAGACCATAAAAATCTGACATACTTCAAATCACCTCAAAACTTGAATCGTCGCCAGGCCCACTGGCTCCTCGACCTTGCAGACTTTGATCTGCAGTTAGAACATGTCCCAGGCAAAGACCTGGCTGCACCAGACGCACTCTCCCGCCGACCCAATCATATCCCTGACAATGATGAAGATAACAAAGGAGTTACCCTCCTTCCACAAACCTTGTTTGTCAACCTTATTGACACCAGTCTCACTCAAAAGGTTGCGTCCTCCTCCATGAAAGACCCCATAGTCCAAACGGCACTCCGTGCCATTGAAAACGTCGACATGCCACTCCCATTTAAATCCCATCTCTCTGATTGGAGATTTGACAATGGAGTATTACTTTACAAAGATCGGGTGTATATCCCCGATGACCCTATCCTCCATCAGACCGTCGTGTCCAACCATCATGACCACCCCTCTGCCGGCCACCCCAGTGTCCTAAAAACCCAACAACTCGTTTCTTCCGAGTTTTGGTGGCCTGGACTTGCGTCTTTTGTCCGAAAATACGTTGAAGGCTGTGCTGTGTGCCAGCAAAATAAAGTAAATACCCACCCCATGACACCACCCCTTACGCCTATTCCCTCCACCTCGACCCGCCCCTTCCAACAGATCTCTTGCGATCTAGTCACTGACCTACCTGTTTCTAATGGCTATGATTCCCTTCTGGTCATGGTAGACCATGGGCTTACAAAGGGGGTAATCTTAACACCGACCAAGAAAACTGCTTCTGCTGCTGATATCACAGCATTATTCTTCAAGAAAGTCTACTCCCACTTCAGGTTGTATGACAAAATCATATCAGATCGAGGCCCTCAGTTTGCCTCCACCTTTGCTAGGGAACTCACTTCCCTTTTAGGATACTCCCTTGCCCTGTCCACAGCGTACCATCCTCAGACCGACAGGGAAACCGAACGTGTGAATCAAGAAGTGGAGACTTATCTCCGCATCTTTTGCCAGAACGATCCCACCTCGTGGGTAACCAACCTTCCCATGGCGGAATTTGCACACAACCACCGACCCCATTCTGTCACACATCAGTCGCCGTTCTACCTCATGTATGGCTATGAACCAACACCCCTTCCATCCCTAGTTGCGGAAACCCACCTTCCTGCCGCCGAGTCTAGACTCGATGAACTCAGAAAGGCTAGAGAAGAAGCCCTTGCGGCCCACGATCTAGCCAGAAAAACTATGAAAGACTGCTCGTCACGACCCTTCACCCCGTTCCAGAAAGGTGATAAGGTTTGGCTAGAAGCACGTAATTTGAAGTGCTCCTATGAAAATAGGAAACTCGCACCTAAACGAGAAGGACCCTTCACAATCTCCGACATCCTATCTCCGATTACGTATCGTCTTGCGATCCCCACACGATGGAAGGTCCATAACGTTTTCCATGCTTCTCTCTTATCGCCCTATCGCGAAAATGACATTCACGGACCAAACTTCCCGGCTCCACCGCCTGACCTTGTCAACGAGGAGGAGGAATATGAAGTTGAGGCGATAGTCGGCCACAAAAGATCTGGCCACAGACATGCCTTTTTAATCAAATGGAAAGGCTACCCTTCTTCCGAAAACTCGTGGCAGAAAGAGTCACACCTTGAACATGCGGATGATATGCTCTCCGCCTATAAGAAATGGTTCCCCAAAGACTTCCCCCTCCAGAAACAACCTACTCAATGCTCCACCTGCACTGTCAGAAACATCTCTCTTGAAATGCCTCCTCGCCGTTACACCTATCCTCGTGAACCCTCCCGTTGCCACACTCTGTTTGCTCATCAGCAACGACAACCCACTAGTGATCAAATGATCGCCTCTTACCGACTCTTCATTGCTGATCCTGCCATCATTGGCACTGTTTATCACGAGGTGGACAAGGACTCTCCACTTGACCTCGTGTATCATGCTACTATCCAAGCCCTTTGGCTTGAGGAACTCTCCCATTATGTCAATCGCCAGAATCCCCTCCTTTCTCCCACTCGTACTATCTTGAATGAAATCACCATCCAGCAAGTTCCCCTCTTGCTTAAACTCTTTGATGTCCTTGGAGGTGCAGACCTCATCTATAACGTTCGCCAGTACCCTACGTTGATCGCTCCTCCCCCTCCTGGGTCTAGAAGACCCTCGACTGCAACTTCCCCTCTGGTTTCCTCCGCATCGTCCTCCCCCCCAGCACCGTCGTCGTCATCATCCTCCCACTCATCTCGCTCTCTCTGTAGAGCTGATAGACCTCGTGCCTGTTGTATATCAGGCCCTAACCCACGACCTTGCGAGTCTCATGACTCCCCATCTGAAGTAGACCCTGAGACTGCTTTCGGCGTCTCCCGTGCAGAACTCGACTACACGTTAAACATCGTCGAAACCCTTGCACAGTTACCGCCGTCTCCTGTGCTGAATGCCTTGACCAAGTTCGACATACCTCTTACTCTGTCTGATCCACACTATCGTCAAGTGTGTTACGTCTGCCGCCGTCTCGGCCATATCCGCGTCAACTGTGGACTGTACGAATGTCCTCTTTGCCACGCCACTCGTCCTGGGCATACTCAGGCCCAGTGTCCTTCCGTCCGCCCTCGCCGTCCTTTACAGGACAGAATAGCTACCCCTGCCCTGGTAGATGATCGTACCCTCATTGGGAGCGAGGATAATGACTTGTACGACAATGACTTTGACTTCGATGACTCTGCCATCAGTAACATGACCGGAGAGCCTTATGGAGAGTAGTTGAAGTCAGGGACTTCAACACTTAGAAAGGGGGTAATGTTACGTTTCACCCCTAACTTTTCCTTTTCTGTTGTATGTTTACCTCGTTTGTGATCCATTGGACTTAGTTTCCTTTTAAAGCTGTCTTCTCTCTGATCCGACGGCTCTCTGTTCCCACCACTAGCATTACTGGCTCATTACATGCTTAGGACATGTGTCATCATTGTTCAACCAATGGCGTAGTTGCCTCGTTACATGCAGACACCTCATGGTCCGTTTCTGTGTAGTATTTAGACTGCCGGCTCAAGTCCTGGAAACCCAGACTTGAGCTGCTCAATCATGCACAGCGTTCTCAGAACTTCGCCCTCAGTGTCCCTTACCAGGACCACTCTTATCGGCGTTGCCCCAAATCCTCTGTCGTTTACAGAGGTTGCTGCAGCCATTTGCTCAGTAGAAACCTTAGTCTGCGATTCAAGCTCTCCCTACGTCTTGACTTCAGTCGAGCATAACAGGAATAAGTACTCCCTACTAAGGGGATTTAATTATTTTATCTTTTCTACTGTATTTTTGCTTTGATTTACATTAGTGATACTTAGCCTACCTGTGTGGCGCATTTTTGGTAGCTTAGTCAGCAATTTTTGCGCACTAGTGTATGCCTACAGTACACAAAAAAAAGGAGGAATGAGACTGTGAGACAGTGACATTAAAAGACTGCAAACAAAAGACTGTGACAAGCCCTCATTGAGGCACTCCCAGATGACCTCCAGACACCATTACTCACTCATTTCACTGCTCCATTCATTCTTCCCAGCTTAAATCCATTCCTTTGTCTCTTTTCACTGATCCAAGCTCAGAACCCCTCTGGGTCAAACTAGACCCAATTCTATCTACCCCTAGGAGTCCACTGCTTTGCTAAATTCTTGACCTACAGTGTCTATGATGTTATTATGCATGCCTGGTCTGACTCCACTAGAGAAACATACAGCTTGGGCCTTCTTGCCTTTCACACTTTCTGCAATGCCAAGGGCATCCCAGAAGACCAGTGTGCTCCAGCCTCCTCAGACCTCATCTCATTTTTCATCTTGACCATGGCTGGCCTGTACACAAACACAGCCATAGTCAACTATCTCAATGGCAAGCATGCCTGGCACATCATCCACAGCATACCTTGGGCCCTCAATGAAATCGAAACCAATGCCTTGCTCAAGGCATCCAAATCCCTATCCCCCCCCACATCCAAATGTCCCCCATGCAAACCATACATGGTCAAGGTCATTCAAAAAATCCATGCCAATTGAGACCTCAACATTCCCCTCAATGCAGCTGTCTTCACATGCTTGATGACCATCTTCTTCACCACCACATGCACTGGAGAGTTCACCATAGCCAACCTTAAAGTGTTCAACCCATCACTGCACATCACTTGTCAGAACTTCAGCATTCAATGCAATCAACAAGGCTTAGAGGTAACCAATTTTCATATTCCCTGCACCAAAACTGCACCTTTTGCAGAAGATGTCAGCTGGGCCAAGCAAGATGGTCCCACCAACCCCCAGAGAGCCCTAGAAAGGCACCTTAAACTCAATGATCCTCCCCAGTCAGGACACCTCTTTGCCTATCACACCAAGAACAGTCATCACCCCCTAACCAGACACACCTTCCTGAAAACACTCAAATCAGCTCTCAAGAAAGCAGGATTGCCTCCCCTCAAAGGGCATGGGATACACATACAGTAGGATTGACCCTAGAATATCTCAGGAACATGCCGTTTGATGTCATCAAGGTAAAGGGCCACTGGGCAAGCAACACTTTCCTCATATACCTTCATCAACATGCTCAAATCCTAGCTCCCTACCTACAATCCAAACCCAAATTGCACAACAATTTCCTCCACTACACATTACCTCCAGTACAATAACAACCTGGTAAGCAGCATCCCTCTGCCTAAGCCATGGGTAACAATGCTTACTGCATGCATTGTTGGTCCTCCTGCTCCTACAACCTGGGGATTCACAGCTCATGCCCACCAACAGGTCACCACTGCCACTTGGGGCCAGAAAGTGCTTCATGCTTCTCCCAGTCACTATACTCTCCTGTACCACACATCATATTAGCTTTACCTTTACATCTTCCCCCTGTACCTACTCCCATAGCTACACTGCCTTTATCCTACACCTGCACAACCTGAGCAACATCCAAAGAGTAGCAATAAAACACATTAGAAGTAAGTATATGTGCCATAGGACAGGCAAACTAGAGTCAGGAGTGTGTTTCCATGCATGTGTGACTCAGTTGGTTTGAGAAGGGCTCATGACTTGTTGCAAGACTTATTGGACATGATACATGATGTAAGTGAGTGTATGCATCCTCTGGGGGTTACCATACTCACCTCAGCATTGTAGACACAATGACTGAGGTGTAAACTAAAGTAAATAACTCTATAAGTGCAAGTGTGTTAGGCACATGACTGTTGACTCCAACATCATCCACTAAATTTATCAAGTTTGTTGTGTCTGCAACTGTACAAGTACTAGCAAATATTTAGGGCAGTATTTATCGCCGGCATTGGTAAAATAGTGCGAACAAGCCTAGTTAGGCCCCGTCGTCGGAAGTACTACGGATTTAATCAGCCGCGGACGCTTGCTCTCTCGCTCGTCCATATTCTCGCGCTGTACCTGATCATCCTCACGACGCTTGTCCCCCTTGTCAAATCTCGAGATTATGAGTTCCAGCATGTCCATATCATGCTGAGCTTTGATGAGAGCCCCGTCGGATACCCCGGGGGGCCGCCAGATTTCTCTGTTCACATTCAGGGGATACCGCACTTCTCCAATCTTTCCCGCCCAGTCGAAGTCAACGAACATGAACTCAGTCATGTCAGATCCCGACACCATAATGTTCATGCTACGAACGTCACCATGAACATAGCCATGGTGATGTAACTCATCAAGGTGGGTTCTGATCCGTTCGAAAACCAAAGGAGGCGGGTCGACATCACAGAGTTGCTTGTAACCGTCCAGTGAATCCATCACTACCATGTACCATCCCCCATGTAGCACGTCGAAGCCGCGGAGCGCTGGTGCCCGTCCTCGTGATGCGGAGAACAGGTGAACCTCCATCGAATAATGACGCACAAATTTGATACAAAGGGGCTCGCCAGCGAGAGTACCAAAAAAGATAAGCTTGTCTGGGTACTGCGATATGTATTCAAATTCTTCCGTTGCGTTACTCCCAAGAGACTTGAAGGAGGTGGGATATGGGAACAGTTGCGAATGGTGAGAGTTGGATGGGACATTATTCAGTGATAGACTTCGATAATACCCTTTAAGCGTGAGAACAGCTGTCTTAAACGCTTTAAGGTGACGAGCCACTGTTGTCTGCATATAGGTATCGGTTGGATGGTAGTGGAGTGGGAGAACGAACGAGAGAGGTTGGATAACAGGGCGAACGTTCCACGCTGCTCCTGCAAACATAATCAATGGTCCTGGTTGAAAATACGGTTATTCATGGTGCATAGCGAGCAGCAAGAACAAATTGAACAGACCGAAAAGAAGAATGATGAAGCAAGGTAAAGGTGACCACGCCATCGTTTCCGCGTACTGTCTCGAAAACTCCATGTAATAGAGAGTCGCTCGGTTATAGGGATCAGCTTGCGTGCTACCCACTCCATTTTTGATGTCAGCGATGGCATAGCGATAGTCTCCTTCGCGCATATCCCCATCTGTCATGTAGCCGTGATGTGTCGCGGATGGCACGAAAGTCAGACCCCACCCTTTAAACAGCTCACGGAGTTGAACAGCCCGCTCCCGTTCATCATCATAATGGTTTGACATCATAGTGTGCAGCTTCATCACGAAAGAGTTATCTTCATAAGTCGGTTCAACCACGTTACATGCATGAAGGAAGTCACCAAATGCGCGGTGAAGTAACGTCGGAGGGACGATGGCCACAGCATCGGCAGGGCGGTTGCAGTAAATAGTCTGAGCATCGATCGCTTGAAACTTGTAAAATTTGGACGGTTGCGCAATGGAAGACGGGGCATTTGGCTTAACTTGGGCAAGAAAAGCACCTCGCTGTTCCGACACGCGGTGTTGCGGATGCAAAGGAAGCGACGATGGTGGAGGCGCACGCGATCGTGCTAACGCAAAACATCGTCAGCGATACCAGAAGCCAAGACGAAGATGGTCGGGCTCACAAGAACGAGGTGCTTCGAAGACTATATGAAGATGCTTCTCAAGAGGAACGTCAGAGAAGCTATCAGACAGGAGTCTCCATGGCTCAAGAGCCTGACCATGACTGAGCTTCAAGTCTTCAAGGCTCCGCCGAAGGTCCTCGTTGCATGGCAGGGAAACCTTGTAAAGAACCATGGAATGCTCATTCACGTCGCTTAATGCCACTGAGTTTTCCTTCTTTATAACGCGTTTGAGGCCTCCAACAGTCAGCGTGCTTGAAATCTCGACGGGGAAAATGTCGAGAGTATCGTCACCCCACTCCCAGCAGTTAAGGGTCATTTTGGGGGCGACGACAAGAGGTGTAATTGTGGGTACAACTATAGGGGTTAGTATGGCTCAAGAAGGCCGTAGAGCCACTTACAATCAGGGGAAGGAAACTGGACGACAACACAGAAAGTCTCGAGAACTGGAGTACCCTCGAAACATGTAGATATCTTGTGCCTCCCGTTGAGAAGCGTACCGTCATCGTTCATGTTGAGACTCTCCAGGAGATGACCCTCCGAGATCCTGAACAGCTTGATGGAAGAATGGGGCAAATAACTGAAATTATTATGACTTTTTTGGATTTGCTGTTTGAGCGTCGTGACGTCTTCATGCGATTGGATCCGAACGATTCGTTTCTCCGATGGATCTGCGCCTCGAAACCAGTAGTAGATCTCTGGGTATGGTGCATCTGCAAAGCAGGTATGAGCGGCCAGGAAAGCTTGGATCGCAGCGGCGACATACCCACTATGATATGGAGGTGGCGCTTGGGTGGTGGTGCCGGGAACACCTCTGATAACTTATCCTGGTTCCTCAAGAGTTCTCCATCCTTGGAGAGGACGACACCGCCAAGATTCTCCTCTCGCAAGGGATCCTTGAGTTTGAACAGCCGGAGTTGTGAGAGCGGAACATGGAGTTCTTCATTTTCCTTGATAAGTTGTTTGAGGGTATTGACCTTTTCTGCCGGCGAAATCGTGATGTGGGAACTGCTATCACCGGAGGTACCTCGCACCCAGAACGAAAGGGTTAAATCGTCGGACATGGTGTTAGATTTGGCAAGTCGTGCGTAGTCCGAACGCGTCCGCTCCGAGTCGTGAGAATCCACTTCCGTTCTAAGGCCCTATACTCTCTCCAGAAAACAAGTTCATATATTGCACAAAGTGCTGCTCAACGGAGAGCATACTCTTGAAAGCACGACAATACCAGCCCCTGGTGTCTCCGCTGCTCTGCAACCGGACCTAACTTCATTTAAATCTTGTTCCGAATCTACTCTACAGAATATTGTGTTAGGTGTGTATGTTCCGTCTGTCTCGATTGCAACAGCCCAACCGCCATTCTCGGTTTTCTGTTTGTCTCTCCTGAACTTACGTCTTGGTCAGAATGTGCTGATGGCGTAACTAAGCCGCACTCAGCAAGCACTATACATATACGAACTGCGCAAGCTGAATGTAGCACACAGGGTTCTTCACTGCCACGGTCTTCGGCACAAGAAGTATCATATATCACAGAAGAGTTTCCTGGGGTATCTGGACAGCCGAAGGACTCTGAGGATGGTACGGTTAGAGCTTGCTCTCCACAGTCTTCGAATTTCGGACCGCCATCATTACCGGTTGCAGGTGATGCTGGAACATTGGAAGCCTTGGACTTATTGCGTGAAGGCTCTGCCGACGAGGGCGAAGTAGTTGCAACAAACGCCAGGAGCAGGGGCAAGCGGAAGCTCGTCGTGGCCAGGGACCATGACAAGTTGTGCCAAGATAGATTAGGATCCTTGTCTCCCCAGTCCGAGGGTCTACTAACACAGCTTCTACCATCCTCCCGGGAACGACAAGTCCCACCGGTACCCGAGCAGGACCAGGAACCAATATCTTCTAACTCATCCACGCTCCAGCCAACCCTCACTACATCTCCTGTTCCTGCGCGGTCGACTGTTGCTCACGACACTTCTCTCAAAGCTGGACACTTTCATGATAGTGTCCACCGGACTCCTGCAAGGAGGGTGCCACTACACGATGCGCTTGTCGATGCCATTCCTTCATTACAGAAGACAGCTCGCCGTGCTCTGCTGGAGAGTCAATCGCGACGCTTCTCCAATACAAGTGGCCTAGTCTTCTCACGTCCCGATAACCCGTCACACAGTCCCGCAAAACGAGTGCTTGTCGCAGGGTGTCCAGAGTCTCCAAGTCGCCCGACCACTAGGATAATTCTGCCGCCTATGCCCACAATTCTACGGACGCGTAGTGCGTCTGTAGAGCCACAACCGTCCATTCATTCGTCTGTTCGAAGCCGCTCCGTTGAACCTTCCCCAGCGTCAACGAGAACTCGTGGAGATGGAAAAGATAAAGAACCGATGTTTCCGCACTTGACAACACCAAGAGCTACCCCCACATTACCCTTCCCCCTTGTACCGGTGGAGAAGGCGGAAGCTGGTTCGACATATCCCATTCCAGAGGAGAATGAGACAGAGGAAACCACCGTGCCAGACGCCACTAGGAGGATTCTCCCTGTTAGTCCTGATAAATCTCACCTCAGACAACGTTCTGTGGGCAGCCTTATTCCCAGGATGAATGCCAAACCTTATGCTCGACCGCAGACGAGTGCTAACCGCGCAAACACCAATTCTATCTCTAAATTAGAACTAAATTCTGTGAGTATTCCCAAACGAAGACCCTACTGTGAGCCACTAAGCTTGTTTACCCAGAAGCCGATTCCTCTCACGCGCCCCTGCGGTGAAGATGGACACGACAATGTTCATGACCTAACCAATCAGAATGTCAATGGGCTCTCTTCGTCTGTTAGCTCAGCGGCTAAAACTTCAAAGAGAAAGTGGGCTCTGGAAGCAGGGGCATCCGAACCTAGCTTTCGTTCAGCTAGTGTTCGTCAGGTAACGCCCGGGACGTTCGGTGGCAAGCACGCTGTGAAGCCTCCAAATTCATTCCCGGTGCTTAGCGCACATGCACCAAGTCCCCAGAAACCTAATACACCGATCTTGTTTCGCAAAGTTGTCGATGGTATGCTCGCAGCACACTACCCACCTACGAAAGCGAGCGTTGAAAGCGGAGAGAAAACGTTACCTGATTCGAACGCTCCTCGGTTGCCTTCAGAAGCACAGGAATCGCGGCCTCTTTCCGTCACAGCATTGACAAACCCAGGAGGCCGCAATCTAAAGCCTCTGTTGCCTCAGGCTTCTGCCATTGCTCTCAAGGAAAATGACCTCGACTCGCAACCAAGCAGGAGGAAGTCAGACTTGAAGAGATCATCTCGCACACGCCAAGCTACTTCGGACGTTGATGGCGTATTCAGCAACACCTCCCGGTCTAGTCAGGCTGGTCGCCGACCGCCAACCCGAGAAGAAAGTGGCTTTATGGGTATGAGTGCGACAGCATTAAGAGCACTCACGTCGTCGAATACAGCGAGGAATCAGCAAACTGTAGCCATTTTTGCAACGGAAGTGATCAGGAAGGATGGCCTTCGTCCAGAGAGTCCAGCGGTCAAGATACGGACCATTCTCCAGAACGAAAAAGAGGAACAAGACCGGCAGAGAAAGGAACGAGCTCAGAGGAGGGCGCGAAGGAGTGAAGAAGGTAACGACATGGGGGGAATGAATGAACACACCACCCACACGCTCGACAGTCACGGGCACGACGAAAACGTGGACTTGATGCCTACTAGGCGCTTTAGAGCTCCAGGAGATGAGGAAGATTTTGAGACGCCCGAGAGATTGTCACCTATCAAGAGACCACGGTTTGGGGAGGGAGATAAGGGCGAGCAAGTAAGGCCGACGAAACAAGTCAAGTGGTGTCGCAGACTGGCCACCACAGTATATATTGAAGACGTTCATCCAATGCCACGGTTTCAGCAGCATGACCCCCACGCAAAGGGTTGTTTAGCGCCGTCTTCTAAGGTATGCATTTTTTTCTGAAGGACTGCTGGTCTCAAACAATTACAATCGCGGAATCTTCGCCTAGATACACTGGGGAACATTATGGACATTGATAACCGTCCGCCTCTCCAACTCGTTCAAGACCATGTTATTATCAGAAAGTTTATGTACGACAACGACGTCGAAGCGGAACCTGTCCCCATGGGGACGACTAGATCGAAGAACAAGAAGCCAAATGGCTGATTTACCTCGCATTTGTTCTGCATGTTGTTATTGTTGCATTGCTGTATCTTTATTACCCTCAAATCTCTCCTCGATGGCATTACTGTTGTTAATATAGACATGGTTTATCTTGGAGAGCTGCCTCTATAGGGCCTTTGCCCGTTCAAGCTTTGGACCGGTAAGTAATAGTAGCAGAGGCCTGGTTAACGGGGAGAACAAATAGTTCTGCGATGTTCATGTGTGGTGGACGTGATGCTGCCCAGACAATTTCTTCAGCGATATCCTCAGCAACCACTGGTATCTGTATTAGCAGGTTACCAGCAACCTTCACATAGGAGTCACCTACAAGGTTGTAGACCATTATACACCTTATCTGCTGCTGTTTTGTCGCCCCTGCACCTGATGATGGAGAATTCTGCCTCGACCATACCTATTGAGTGATAAAGTCAATCCAGTAGTGCGACCATCACCCATTCACTATTGGTTGCAGCATACCTGGCTGGATCTCTGTTACCCTGATAGGGGTATCAACAACTTCACTCACCAACGCTGCTGTGAACACGTGCAATGCATGCTTTGTAGTGCAGTAAATGCTACCACCAGCATAGGGCTCCTTCCCTGCAATTGAACCAATATTGATTATGTGACCAGTGCCCCTTTCTTGGAAATCTGGAGGGATATGAGCAAATGCAAGCTTTCTAATCACCATAGATGGTGACCTTTGACGAAAAGCTGGGTCAAAGTAATCAGGCCAAACATGTTGGTGGCAAACATTCCTTCCATGTTCTCCAGTGAGATATCTCCTACACAGTCAACACCTATGACATATCCTGTGTTGTTTACTGTGCAAAAGGGGTATCCGAAATGGAGACATTATGAAATTTATGTTTATGATGTTGTCAAGGCTCGCCAAGAATGTCAATGCGCCGGAGCTCTGCAGGGATTTTGTTGGAAAAGGAAGCAATTTGGTTCTTGTCAGAGACATCGAAGGGGATGGTAACAAATTTGCCACCATACTGAGCACCCGCTTCCTTGTGTACAGCAACACACCTCTCAACTACCTTCTGTAGAGCATCCACCTGCCAAGCAGTAACGATCACATTTGAACCCCTGTAAGTAACTATCCATCAGTGCCAGACAACTGTGACCCTTGGGGTCATTCCTGGGTGCACTTTTGCAAATAGCACTGCTGTTGCCTTTCAATGTCGACTTATCAGCTAGGACAGACTGGCACACCTAATTAACAGATCTCACCATGCCGATACCAGAGCTTGCCCCAGTGACCAAGACGGTTTTCCTGAGAAGACGAGAAGAGTTGAATACAGACATGAGGTTATGATGAAGGACATAAGATTGACTGAAAGGACAAAGCAGTGAGAGATGACAGGATTGATAACAGACCAACCTCAGTATATGTATAGACATGCCAGCTGCCATCATCATCATGTCAATGAGAACATCTGGAACTTTTCACACAGAAAGGCCTCAGGTATTGCTGTGAAGGCTGCTGCCTGATTTGAAGCAGTCTTGAAGATGTGCAAAAATGCACCAGGCAACTGATGGGATAACTTGGTGGTTTTGGCTCAAGAAACAGGGTGTGGAGATGACAGACCTCACTGTCAAGTGCAGAAAGACACAGTGTAAGTCTTTCATACTTGTTGTTTGCACAATTAACTTGCATGCCCTTGTGCTTATTGTATTCACAGTGTCTTGCACTCATGTGCATGTTTCTTATTACTTACAAAGAATGTAGCACATCTCACACAAAGAGTGTTCTTGTCATGTATCTTTGGGTTCAACACCCAAGTAACAAAGTTATGAGTATCTACACTATGTCAGTACCAAGTAAATGAATGTAAGTATAGGTATGCTCACCTCAGTGCATGAAGTAGTCACTGAGGTGGAAAAGAACAGTGCAGAAAATTTATAGTACCATAATTAGTAAGCATAGTGACATTGGAATTTAATTCCAAGGGTCAGGGAGAAACTCTGAGAGGCTACCATAATTCCAGAACACATTCTTGACACTCCCCCTCAATTGGAATGAAGTCTGAGTGCAGATGTGAAGTGTTTTGCCTTGATGCTAGGTAAAGGTTTGCTAAGGGTATTGGTGACCATGTCATCAGTAGGACAATAAATTAAATGAAAGGAATGATTTTCCACAGCGAAATGAATGAAATGGTATCATATATTGATGTGCTTGGTGTGAGCATGGTAGCTGCCATCCTTGGTGAGTGCAATGGTGGATTGGCTGTCAGAATACAGTGGGATAGGATGTTTGAGTGGTTGGAAAACTTCCCTGATGAGTCATTGAAGCCACAAGCCCTCTTTGGCTGTATGAGTTGCTGCAACATACTCTGCTTCAGCAGTCAAGAGTGTTACAAGTTCTTGTTTCTGCAAAGCCCAACTGATAGCTCCTCCATCCAGTAGATAAGCATATCTGCTTATAGCACATTGATGCTCCTGTGAAGCTCCATCTGCATTGGTATAGCCCCTGAGGCCTCATTCTGTATTTCCAAATGTCAAAGTGAGTGCTTTTGTGCCTGCAATATACCTGTAGATTCATTTTACAGCTTCCCAGTGAGTCATGTTGGGTGTGTTATTGAACTGCATGACTGTGGAGACAGTGAATGCAATGTCTGGGCATGTTCCAACAGCAAGGTGCATGAGGGAGCCTACAGTGGCATGGTAGGGTATGTTTTTCATGCATGCAGCTTCTTCAGCTGACTGTGGAATTTCTCCACAAGAGAGTTATATTCTGGGGTCCATCAGAATTGCAGCAGGCTTGCAGTTGGTGAGGTTATATTTCATCAGGATGGCCTCAATATATGACTGCTGTGACAGGGATATGGTGCAGGCTTCTCTATTCTGCATCACCTTCATTCTGAGTAGCCAACTGATGGGCCCTAGGTCAGAGATTTTAAAATGAGTGCTGATCTCCTGTTTAAATGAGTGAATTAATGATGGGGAACTGCCTGTTACAGTGCAGTTGCCAACATGGCTGGCAAGGATGAGGATTTCTGGTCCTATGTGACCATAGAATACTCCCCAGTCTGTGTGTGCCCTGGTGAGCCCAAGATCTGCAAGAGTGGCACATAGCTTCTGGTACCATTGAAGTGTGCCTTGTTTCGAGCCATATAATGCAATGTTTAGCTTCCCAACTGGATGGGAAAAATTCTGCCCTTTAGCATAGCCCTCAGGGAGCTCCATATAGATGTCTTCACCATCTCTGAGTTTGCCATTGAGGAATGCTGAGTGGAAATCAAAGACATCAATGTCCCAGTCATTGCATGTGGCAATTGTGAGTATGGTGCAAAGTGATGCAAGCCTTGCAATGGGAGCATAGGTTTTGTCATAGTCAATGCCCTGTATCTGAGAGTAGCCCTTAGTGACTAGGTGGGCTTTGTATTTCTCAATTTCTCCAGTGGCATTGCATTTGATCTTGAAGACCCATTTGCATCCTACAACATTTGCACCTTTTGGGCACTCAACAATGTCCCAGGTGTGTGCTTCCTCTAGGCTCTGTAATTCTGCATTTATGGCATTTTGCCACTTCAGTCAGTCAGCTTGGGATTTTGCCTCATGTACTGTTGATGGATCCAGCCCTTTGGCTTCAGCCATCCCTGCCACCATAGCATGCATGATGTTAGTGTCATCTTCATCAGCAGCTAGTTTGTCATCAAATACATAGGTAGTATTTTCTCAGGATTTCAGGCTGTTTGGGTTGCTATCACTCTCTTGGAGTTCTTTTACAAAGTCAAGAGGGATGTGTCCATCATGAGTGCCTTCCCCTGCACATAGGCACCTCATATAATCTGACTCAAAGCACTGGCAAGTGGAATGACGAGGTTGAGGTGGAGGTGTTTCAAAATTGTCTCCAAGTGGGTGCAAAATGGGTCTTGGAATTTCTGGAGTTGTTTTGGTGGGTCACTCAACTATCTGCAAGGCCTTGGAATTTCCTTGTGAAGCTGTGGAATTTTGTTTTGAGGCTTCAGAATTTCCTCCTGAGGTGTCAGAATTCCCCTGCTCCCCCTCGAGTGGCACACTGTGTGGTATGGACACATCCCAGCACTCAAAAATGACACTTTGTTCAATTCCAACTGCTTGTGTGTCAGGCCAGTAGATGTGGTGGCCATCACTCTCAGGTCAAAACCTACCCAGTGCCCATCTTGGACTTGCATGTCTAGCTTGGAGCTGGAGGTATCATGGACCTTGACACAACATCCCCAGACTGGGATTTTTGAGAGGTTGTGTGGTCTGTTGTAGAGCATTTTGTAGGGAGTCTTGGTGCCTAGATGGTGAGTTGATGAGTGGTTTTTGAGCTAAGTTGCATGCATGATGGCCTCCCCCCAGAGGTTCTTGGGTAGGCTGCTGGCATGAATCATCACACATACATGCTCAATGAGTGTTCTGTTGAGTCATTCTGCAACTCCATTGTGTTTGGGGGTATCATGGATGGTTATGCATTGTTCTGTGCCTCAGGATTTCAGATATTCTGAAAATTCCACACTAAGGTATTCTCCCCCTTGATCCAAGCAAAGTTGCTTGACTTTGGTGTCAAACTGTGTGTTCAGCCATGCTTCATAGGCCTTGTATGACATGAAGGTCTTGGCTTTTGTCTTCCAGAGGTACAGCTTGGTGTAACAGGTGTGGTCATCTGTGAATGACATGTAGTATTGACTGTGGCCTGGGATTTGGACTGGAGAAGGTCCCCAAAGGTCTGGGTGGACCTTGTCACCAAGGTGTTCATGGTGGGGTGGGTTGCACTCCTTCCCAATGGGCTTCTGAGTTGCTTTGGCATATTCACATGAATTGCATGTGCCCATGGTAGAATGTGCCTCATCCAGCTTAATTCTGGTGATTGTGCCATCCTTCAGCATGTGCTGGATGGCTTTGGGAGCAATATGGCCAAGCCTGATGTGTATCTCCTCCATGGTTAGGGATTCCATGGCCTTAGCTAGGCCTGCAAAGGCACAACAAGCTTGTTTGAGGCAGTAGAGGCCTTTTTGCATTGGAATTTCAGCTACTTACTTTTTCTGAGCATCAAAAATTTGACAATGCTTGTCTTGGAATAATGCCACATACCCAGTGACATCAAGTTTGCTAACTGAAACAAGTGTGATTCCCACCTTGGGAGCATAGAGCATGTCCTTGAGTTGAATATGGGTTTGTGCAGTGCCATTTGGGAGTGAGATTGCAAGGTCACCTTTTCCAATGGCATGGAAGGTGTGGTTATCAGCAGCAGTGATAGGTTTGGGAATGATTGGCTTATGGTCAAGGAATTTGCTGTGGTAGGAGAACATATGATGTGAAGTGCCTGAGTCAAACAGGATGGTCTCCTCTGCAGAATTTAGGCTTTCACCTGTGAGCAGAGCATGATCAAAGGTGTTCATGTATGCATCTCCTTCATCAATAATGATGTCCTGGGGGTTTGGAATTTCTTCCTCCACAATTTCTGTTAGCCAATCATCATCCTGCAGGTGCACTAGCCAAACTCCATCAGGTTTGGAGTCAGTGCTGGTCATGCACTTGAGCTGGCTGTTGCACTGGCTGCAGTGGCTGCTTTTCTGGAGCCTTTCTCCTTCTTTTTCCCTTTTCCCTTGTTCTGGAACCACTTGGGTGCTTGCCCAGCTTGTCCACCACCCTCTTCCCAGCATTGGTCTCTTGCATGACCTTTCTTTCCACAATTTTCACAAGTTGACTTCTTTCCATCCTTTGCTGAGTAAGCTGTGTCTTTGGAATTTATGGAGTTTCCAGTGTTGCCCCTCTTCATCTGCATTTGGTGCCTATCATATTTGTCAGAAATTACTTTAATTATAAAGTCCAGAGATAGGTCCTTTTGCATGACCAGGGCTGAAGATGTCATAGCTGCAAGGTTGGAGTCATATGAAGTAGGAAGTGAGCTGAGAATGATTGCTGTGAAGTCATTGTCTGTGATAGACTGTCCAAGTGCAGCAAGTTGTTTGCACAGCATGCACATCTTGTCAAAGTGAGCACAGACATCACCTTTTTCTGAACAGTGAGATTCTTGGAGTTTTCTCTGAAGATCAATTGTGACAATGTGAGAGCAGTTTTGGAAAAGATCTGTGAGGACACCCCACACACTCTTTGCAGTCTCTTCCTTCAGAACTTGAAGGACAATGATTCCAGGAGTGACACAGTGATCACTTGCTTGGTGTATCCATTGTCCTTTGCCCATTGCCAAAGTTTTTCTGGGTATTCACTGACAAGTTTTTGCTCCATGACTGTGGGCTTCCAGGAGGAGTCTTTTCCTGCTGAAGGGTCCTCCAGTTTCACATCCAAGCTGGTCAGGTGTCCAATCAGCCCTTTCGAACTGATGGCCCATTCAACCTGAGCCTTGTAGTATAGCCAGTTGCTTCTGTCTGCATTTAGGGTTGGGACTTGTAAGGAATGATTGTCTTTTGCCATAGTGGGTAGTGTTGCTGTGTAATAACTCTTTCAGAATTAGAGCATGAGAGCAGGGCTCATAACCTAACAAAGTTATGAGTATCTCAGTGCATGAAGTAGTCACTGTATTGGTACCTAATGAAGTTATGAGCATCTACACTACATCAGTACCAAGTAAATGAATGTAAGTATAGGTATGCTCACCTCAGTGCATGAAGTAGTCACTGAGGTGGAAAAGAACAGTGTGGAAAATTTATAGTACTGTAATTAGTAAGTGTAGTGACATTGGAATTTAATTCCAAGGGTTGGGGAGAAACTCTGAGCCCTCTGGGTGAAACTCTGAGAGGCTACTGTAATTCTGGAATGCATTCTTGACACCAAGTGTCTTGGTATTGTTACACTTAGGGAAATATAGTCTTGCACCATACTTTTGTCACCTCAGACATTGTTGCTACTCATGTGCAACTGAGACTATTCATATAGATATATCTGTAACATGGTGGATGGAAATTACAGCCAACTATGGAACAATGGACCAGATCTGAGCAAAATTCACATCAGCACTTTTTTTACAGCAGTTCCCAAGTGTAATGAGACTGTGTGAATTTTTTTGAGTCATGCATTGAGTCATTCCAAATTGGGAATGAGGTGTGATAAGTCATGTCATGCATAAGTCAGCATTCTTACTGCTATGGACCCCCCCAATGACCCTGCTGCTTGTCCACTGGACCCACAAACTGGATTGAATGCTGATCAGCCATTCAATGAGGAACTGCAATGGTATGAGATTGCATATGCATCATTTCCTATGGAATGTGATGTCCAGGGTGGAGATACAACTGCAGCAGTTGGTGAGGTTGATGGTGGAGGATATGCTGAGGATTCTACCCTCTTACATTAGTTGAATGTATTTTCCATCACAAGATGCACATTCAGTAATCTGACATGGATACAATATGTTGTTCCCAGCAGTTGAATATCCATTTTACAATTTGCTGCCTTTGATGGTAGTGGAACATTTGCAAAATCTGATGCAGACATGTGCAACAATGACATCAATGGAACTTCTGCACAGAGGCCATGTAAGTACATTACATGGAGGATGCTGGTCTGAGTATCACTATGTATTGAAATTGTCAAGATCCATCAGATTGGGTGTTTCCATCAAATTCATCTCCTGCTGCTTCAACTGAGTCCACTCTGCAAGTTGCTCAAATATTGCTATCTGCCTTGCAGCATAGCAGCTAGGCCCAACTGCTTCACATTTGGACTGAAAGATCCACCATTGTGTGGCTTGATGATTGAAGAAATTGAGCATCCATCAAAACTCAGTCATTAGCAATTCTTGTTCTTCTGTCCAGCAATCTTGTACCACTTTTGCTCATAGCCAATGAATCTGGTAAACTTACATGAGAGTGAATCACCTTGTCTACATGATGTTATGCCATGGTCAGGGGTGTTGCCTTTTTCAATTGTCATTGACTTTTATTGCAGTCACATGTCTTACATGCCTCATTGCAACATTTGTGTTGGTACTGGTCCTCAGACTCTTGTACATCCAAGGACATCTGGACTTGTCCCCTGGCAACCCACTGATGGAGGCTGTGCCCTGAGCTGCATGGCTCATCTGTTGTTTCCCAGATCTCTCTATGTTTCAAATGCTTCACCTTGATGTTTGTGCAGTCCAGCCCCTTGCTGCACCTTGATGGCACAGCCAGTTTGGCCCTCATTCCTATCTCTACCTTCATCAATGACTGTGTGTGACTCTTTTGCATTTCATCATTTACACTGCAGGTTACTGATTGATCATGGATATGACTGGTATGGTACTCTTTCCAGGATGTATTTAAGCTAGATTTACTGTACCATGTATCCTCAGTTTTTTGCTACTTTGCAGCTCAGCTGTTTTGTGATCTCTTCTTCACTTCCCTCATTGTGATCTCATTAGAACTCACTAAACCCAAGGGGACACTCTGCCAGAAGTCATCAAGAAGTTGAGCCATAGGGGTTACAACAAGTTCAGCCTGTCAAGTGCCATCCATGTTGATTGTGCCTAGTCCATTTGACAAAGTCACCCAGCTTGGAGCATAACACATGATAGATGAAGTACCTACATTCTGACATCCATGTAATTGATTCAGTATCCCTAGGAATGTCAATAGACCAAAACCACAGTAATTGGCTGGCCTGGTGGTCATGTGCATTCTGACTGATGGCTGCTGTATTGATGGTGAGGTGCAATTTCTGCATTTCCTGGTACCATGTAAGGGTGTCTTCAGTTGCACCTAGAGATACCATTGCTCATTGGCATTGTTTGTAAATTGTGGCTTGCTTGCAAACCACTCCATTGATGGTATGGATCATATCCCATGCCTGCATTTTCATAGCATAGCTTTTTGCCTGCCACACTGCATTTTGGAAGACAGTAGCCTTATCCACTAAGGCAAGCTGGAGCCCATGAAGTGCATCATTCACTTGACCAATCTGCAGTTTCAATTTGATGTCCCAGATTCTGTCTAGCCCAGCAGCAATGCACTGATCAATTCCCAAGTTTGGCAGCAGCAGAAGGGTCATGCTCCCTACAAGGTCAGCAGTGTCCACCATCAGTGATCCATCCATGCTTTCATTCAGCTGTAAACAAGGTGATCAAGTGTGTCATGACTGTGTGTTCATTCTAAGTCCTCACTCACTCTGCACCCATTTCCACCAGTCATTCACTCACTCTGCACCAACTCCACCCACCTTCTGTCATTTATGAGCCATCTCTGCTCCAACTGCTGTCAGACTTGTACTGCTCTCCTACTGGACTACATGGACCATTCTCTGAGGAGTCATGTGACTACCCTTTGGACTTCTCCCTGACAGCATGCAGTCAGGTACTCCACAGTGCATGCACTGCATGGTCCAGCACCTGGACTGTTCCCTTTTTGGGATGTTCTATGTTACCTGTTTGTATGTCCTCCATCTACCCTTCATTCATCATCTAGGAAGTTTTACTTGAAATTTTATGAGTCTCTGTATGTCAGTTCTGATTCCAATTACTGTACCTCCATAGTAGTATAAAAGCATGTATCATACTCCACTGTTCTTCAGTATGAATATTGACTTAGTTCCTACTCCCTCTGTCTCTGTCTTCTGCCTGTTGGAGTTACCTCTGACTTTCTGTCTGTATTCTCTCCCTCTGAAATATGAGGGCTGAGATCATGCAAGGGGGTTGCACACAAGCTAAACCCAATGCCCTCACTCTGCTCCACCTTTGTCTCAGCAGACTTTGTTCCTGCCAACACTCTGCCAGTCAGAGTTCAGTTCTTTTCTGTCCAACTTGCTTCCAAACCTCTCCCTAGACCTTGTCTAGCATCAGAGTTGGTCGGAGTAGGCCCAGACTTGACAAAGTGCAAACTCCTAAGTTCAACTGATGGCTTCAAGGATCTGTAGGTTTTGATGTTGGATTGAATGCAGGGCTGCAATCTCACCTGACTAACCTTCCAGAAGTCAACTGAAAGTGAAGGATGAGATTTGTTTGGGTATGTATATAGTTATTGCATATCATCATTCAATGTTCAACACCTATGCAGGTAATAGCCAGCCTCAAGATTCAAGCATGTCTCCACCACCACTTCATAATGTAGTCAGCTACAAAGTATGTCCCTGCAACTGCTCCTGGATACATGCACTCATATGCAGATTCCACAGTTTCACAAAGGTGAGAGAACAAGGTGGCTTGGACCTTTGCAACCCCTTGAGATATTGCACAAAACTGTACATGAAATCAGTAGAGATTTTCAAGCTCAACTCAATTAATCCTAACCAAGGCATCATGTAGTCTGCAAAGGCAGCATCTCTGGGTTGCATATTTACTACAGATCTTGCACCCACTCTCATCATAACAGCATCACCTTGGAATTTGCTGTCATCACTGCTCAAAAGTGGATTTGGGCAAAGATGGCAGTGTCACTTGAACAAAACACAAAATTGGTAAGTGTGCCATCCCTCCACAATAGTAACTTCACAGTTATGAATGTATGGCTGTAGGCAAGACTCCTAGAATAAACTTTCTGCAACAGGGAATCTGTTTGCCATTGCTGTTCATGATGGGTCAGCACAGTGTGTGGGCATTGTCACTTGGCATGGACAGGACCACACAGATGAGTATAGCCTACACTTGAGGCAAAGCTCAGGTGTCTAAGGTGAAGGCCAGGTGGCTCCTTCATGACATTTTCATTTCATTCCACTTACCAATGAGGAAGGCAGGATATACACATGAGAATTCACCATCTCTAGGATGGAGGATGCACTGGGCAGTGAGTGAAGGAGTGACAGGTGTCCAGCACCAAAGGCAATATATGATGTTATCAGCAGGCAATCAGTGAGTGGGTGACTACTTATCTTTTCTGATACATATACCAACTCTCCAGACTAGCCACTTTTATCCCAACAATTACAACAATAAGAACAATAATTTGAGGTGATGTAAGTGTAGTCATCATGCATGTTTCCTGACCCAACCAACTCACATTATCTTCATTTTTTTCCCTCCCCTTTTTGTCCAAAGGTGGCATTCTGCAACAAGATATCTTGACCATGAAAAAGGGTCAAGGTTACCCCATGGTCAACATGCCTGGCAAATTCAGCACTCACAGTTCATTGTCTAGCATATCGTCTTCATTGTCTCTGCATACTTCCTGAGACCAGAGGATGTACAGACAGTACCTGACACCCTGTTTGATGATGATGGTGATCAAGTGGATGTAGTGCTGGCATTGGATGATGCTGCTGGCCAAACAGGTGATGTTCACAGTCCTATGGTTGGTGACATGATGGTACTGGAGTGGGCAACAGGGAATCATAACATGGTAGCAACAGTGATGGATGGCTGCAGATCAGCTGGCATAATGGTAGTGGACAGTTGCAGCATTGGCAGTGGCATGACAGTGATGGAGGATTGTAATGCTGCTGGCAGTACTGTAGGAACACTGACCTCAGAACAGGCAAGACTCCATGCTTCATTGCTGCTTGTTTACTGACTTGTCCCACAGAGCTTGCAGCCAGCTGATTCAGCCATGAAGTGCCATCACAAAGAAGAAGACTTTTCTATGACCTTGCAACAGCAGTTGTATTGTCAAGAAGAATGCATTCATGGCTTGAAAAACAAATTGCAAGATCAAGGGAAGGTACATAGACAAAGTGCTGGCTACTACAATATTCTAAGCTACTCTGACAGGCTTTCCAAGAGCAACAGTGCATTACCTGATAGGAATATGAAGACCTTCATTGTGCAGCTTTGAACTCTGTCACAAAAGACTTCCAGGCACAAAAGGATGCACTTGATGAAATGGGAATGGTTCTGCAGAGCAGAGAGGCTTGGTTGGCTTTGCTGTGTGCAGAGCTTTAAAAAGAGCATACAGAACTACAAGAACAACTTTGGAATGAGCAGTGACTGGTCACACAGCAGAACCATGCACAACTTGAAGCATATCAAAGGAGGTTCAAAGTACATTGCAGGCAATGATGTTGAGATAATCTTAACATTTGGTCCCTAGCTTGAAATCCAAACCCAAGTGGAGAAAATGTCAACTGCCCAAGTAGTGGGTCTTATGGCTCATATGCAAGAAGAGGTGACAAGGTTGAGGGAATCAATACAGGTGTGTGGCAAATGACTAGATCAGACATGGAATGTAACTAATATACTTATCAGGTGGAGAAGGAGAGGGAGATGGCAAATCTCAAGCAGCAGTACTATCACATGAGAAATGTTTGTACTATACACCAGGCTGGTGAAATGATGGGTTACCAAGGGGAATGCTCTACATCCCCATCCACTCAACCCTTTCAATGCCCCATTCTGCCTCCTTGGCCCCCTTGACTAGTGCAAACCAGCACTCCTTGCCAAGGAGAGCATTCTTCATCACCATCCTTGCAACCCTTCCAATGTGCTGCTCAGCAGCCTCCCCAGCCCTCTCAATCTGCTCAATTTTCACAGTCCAGTGCTCCTCCCCTCAAAGCTATCAAAAGGATTAGGTGAGCCCAGGGTACCTCAACACAAACCCATCTCCTTGGAGTTGTCATTGATGTATGTCATCATTGGATCTTGTAACACCTTTGTCTGACATCCAGATGCAGGATGGCATATGGTGGCTCAAAAAACTGTCTGCATGTTTGTATGTTTTACATTAGTTATGACTAAATGCAGTAACCCCTAGCCCTAGCCCTAAACCATGAGTGTATGAAATAAGGTACTTACTCTTGGCTTTCTATTGGTCCATGGATCAAGTGATTTGGATAGGAATTGATAGAATAGCAGCCATTTGAAAATGACATGTCATGTGGACAGTTTTTTGACTTAAAGTTTTGATTACATAGTTTTGAGTTTAACAAAGTTTAAAATGCTGTGAGGTGCTTACTAATGCTTACATGGTATATCACATGGTCTATTTGATGATTTGTCATCATACAAACAATGCCAAACAATGAATTGGGACCATCAAGGCTCCCTCTTCTACCTCAACTCATGAAACCATCCTCTTGGTCCATCTGGGCCATTTTCTCAGAGTAATCCCCATAAATATTGGTGCCCACTACAGTAATGTCATCAGGGTATATGTCCAACACAATCAAACCCCTAAAAAATCTGCTTTCAGTCATCCCTGTGCTGTTTCCCCCACCCATACCTGACATGTTCTGCAACTAATCAGTACTGAGAATGCTGGAAATGCCATGGAGGTCAATCCAGCACATCAGGAAATGATGAACAAACAAAACACCTTTTAACCAGTGCATTTTCACCACAGTGCAACTAGTTTCAATGCTGGGGTGAGACAAAACATTTCTGTGCACTTCAGGTGGCATGGGAAGCATGGCTAGACTGTGCTCTCAGCTGACTTGGCTATATAAGACCATAGGTAATACCCAGGGCTAGATGGAATGATGGAATCTCCCTCCTAACAGTTCAGTGGATTATCCCTCCCAGGGCACCTGGACTGTAATGAAGAGTTTTAGTCCACCCTAGCCCTCAACCCAACACCCCTGAGGTGGAAACCCACCAGATAAGAGGTGATTGGATTGTTGGTCATGTTTTACAGTGCCAGATTAACCATCATGGCATTTCCAGCATTCTCAGTACTGATTAGTTGCAGAACATGTCAGGTATGGGTGGGGGAAACAGCACAGGGATGACTGAAAGCAGATTTTTTAGGGGTTTGATTGTGTTGGACATATACCCTGATGACATTACTGTAGTGGGCACCAATATTTATGGGGATTACTCTGAGAAAATGGCCCAGATGGACCAAGAGGATGGTTTCATGAGTTGAGGTAGAAGAGGGAGCCTTGATGGTCCCAATTCATTGTTTGGCATTGTTTGTATGATGACAAATCATCAAATAGACCATGTGATATACCATGTAAGCATTAGTAAGCACCTCACAGCATTTTAAACTTTGTTAAACTCAAAACTATGTAATCAAAACTTTAAGTCAAAAAACTGTCCACATGACATGTCATTTTCAAATGGCTGCTATTCTATCAATTCCTATCCAAATCACTTGATCCATGGACCAATAGAAAGCCAAGAGTAAGTACCTTATTTCATACACTCATGGTTTAGGGCTAGGGCTAGGGGTTACTGCATTTAGTCATAACTAATGTAAAACATACAAACATGCAGACAGTTTTTTGAGCCACTGTAGGAATTGGAACTCCATCAGCAGCAAGACAGATGAACTCAGATGAAGAGCATGAACCAAATGATGATGACAGCAGTACAGTCCCTGTCTCAGCAATGATGGAAGTGGTGACCAAGGGAGTAGAGGTGGCACTTTGTAATATCCTTGCCAAAGGACAGACAATCACTAGCCAGTGTGGAAGACACAATTGCTGTTGCAAAGCCCATGAAGATGAAGAGGTCAGGCTAGAAAAGGAGAGCAAATCTACCATTCACTGTGATTTCATATTAGTACATGGTTAATCTGTCCATCCACCCAACTTACCCAAAACTGCTATCAACAGGCAGAAGTCCATTGCCTCTTTGAGGAGAGGCTTGGAATTACACAAGACATCAACTTCATCACACACCAGCCAGCAACAGCTGAAAATATTCACACTTATGAGTATGAGGATGGACCTGGACCAGACCAAAACAATCTCATGTTTGACCTTGCCCAGAACTACTTGTCACCATGGAATACTTTTATTCTCGAACTGCTTTGTCAAGAGTTTCAAGCATGCTGCAAGGACAAGAACTGGCCAATCAAAAGAAGTGACAATTATATCATGGAGCTACTACAGGAACACTACAAGCAGCTACAGACAGTATGGAGGAATGCACAGCCTAAACCAACATCCAAAGGTGCCTTGGAAACACCTGTGGAGACTGAGGCATGCTTGGTTGAAGAAGGAATGCAGATGGGGAAGGAAAGTAGACAGGC
The DNA here is from genome assembly GCA_024663395.1 of Pisolithus tinctorius. Classification (NCBI taxonomy): domain Eukaryota; kingdom Fungi; phylum Basidiomycota; class Agaricomycetes; order Boletales; family Pisolithaceae; genus Pisolithus; species Pisolithus tinctorius. The sequence goes on along the minus strand of JANFAH010000067.1, from coordinate 179,870 downwards.
CAACCATCACTGGAACATAAGTTTGTAAACCAAGTCACATCCCTCTACTACTAATATCTACACATGCCAGAAATATCACTGCAGGATCCTCATACTCAATCAAATGGTCAAGCTGAAATCTGAAGTACAAGATGATGATATCCAAAGCTGGAAGTGGCTACAGTGCCTCATCAAGATGTTAGGTGAGCATGGTATGAGTTCCAAGGAGAGCTCAGTGGAGAATGGGGTGGAGAATATCCTTCATGTGAAGAACATGCCATGGTGCAGGAACATAGATCAAGAGCTAGAAATCATGGATTTCCAGTGTATCCTTGACACCAATGTTTTCTCTCCCCAAGATTCCAAGCCTCCTGCTCACAAATGTGCACCTGACAATCCATCAACTACACATAGTGCTGCAAAAGCCTTACCCCTTGCATTGTATGATAGTGCCTGGATTGCACAGCTCACTGAATGTGAGATTGAGGCACTCAACATTCCTCAACAAACATTCCCTTGGATGAAATTCATCATTGCATAGGACAGACTTATCATGTGTATTACCCAAATGTATTACTCAAATTTGACTCCATGTAGTGACCCCAGGTTGCATAACTCAAGGGACTTGGCACACTTGCTGGACACACACTGTTTGTGCAATGGATGACCAATGACTGGGCAATTGTCAGGCAATCAGTATCATCTGCAGATTATACTTCAAGATTGCACACATGGTTTTTTTTTGTTTTCAAGCTTCAACAAAAATCAATGGTCTTTTTGTTCAGCAATATTGTAAATATAGGCCATCATTTAGGCAGCAGCAAAACTTCATGTATGAGCAGATTTTCAGTGAACCAAGAGGTCAGCTGGTCATCACGGTGGGCAGACAAACCCACATGTACGGCAAAAAAGTTGCAGTACCATGAAGACCATGCATTCATACCGGGCCATCTGGAGTATATGCACGGGTGGGTCGAATTCCCATGGTGGCTAAGGAGCTTGTGAACAATCACCTAAATTACCCACGATAGAATCTGACGGTTAGACAGTTGTGACCAACTTTATCAATACAATGGGGATAGACGCAGCGGGTGCGCTTCGGGCGAACGGCAGTTATTCCGGCGCATCCTTGAATTTTACGGACAAAGGGTCCATGTCTGGGACGGAATCAAATCAGCGAGGGTCGAGTGAGATATTCGTTATCATAAACAGTAACCTGTGTGTTCACGGTGAAACGATTTAAAGTTTCGGGGTGCGACAACAGTCGGTCCTTGAAGGGTCCCCAACTCATTCTCCCTCGAGGCGAAAGTCCTGGGATAATTCGTTCAGAAGCGCGGCTTCCTCGTACCTATCGTGCTTCGTCCGAGTCAGGGCAGCTGAGTTTTAGAAGGTTGCATAACCTGACGGGCCATGCTACTCCGTTAGTACCGTTGTCGGTAATGGGCGCAATCGCTCATTCTGATCACTGGGACCTTCCCAAGGGCATCCAGCACGCACTCAGTGTCCCCCAACCCAATCTTCTAATTACGTGCAGAAGTGACTTGCGGCACTGTCTCCGTGGGTGACTCCAGCCGTACTATAGAAAACGGTCACACACTCGCATTATATGAAGTGGTTACGCAGTTAGTCAAGGATTGCGTAGATTAGATTGAACTACGACTCTTTTTCCCTTTTGGCAGCCTCCTCAGCTGACCGCCGTTCTCTTCTTCGTTTTACGTCCCAATTGTACATCCGTGCGGTGTTAACTTCCATCACCGTCAACTGTTCTCGTACGAACTCCAAATCTTCAATCGCCGTCTTCAAACTCGTTTCGGCGGCATCGAGTTTCGACCGAAGGAGCGTGATCGCTTCAGGAATTTCATAGGACAGCATAACGTTTGCCTAAATCCGATACATGTTAAGAGACCATAGGTGACATTTAGGTTATCTGGTGTGACGTACACCAAGCCAGAGATACACCGTGTCTGTATCGTCCAGTTGCGCCTCTGCGAACAGAGTGTCGTTTAGTTCGAACGTCGTGGTCAGAGGCTTTTTCGCTCCTTCTGAGTTCTCGTCATCCTCTTCCAGGTCGTCTTCTTGGTCATCCGCTTTCTGCTTTCTGTCCTAGCGTTGCTGATCAATACAACATCCAAAATATTAGCCTAAACACTCCCACCCGCCGCTGTTTTAGGAACTCGACCATCTGTAGTGTCTTCCTTATGTCCGGAATCTTGTCCTCGAGGCCTTTGCGCCTTTGGGTTAGACTCCCATCCATATAACGATATTTCCTATGCTGCGTTTGATCCCGAACTGTCACCTGAACACTGTAGGTGTGAACATACGCGATAGCATCTTGGAAATCCTTCAACGGTCCCTCGACATCACCATCGGGTCCCCCAATGTACTCTTCAACATTTGCCTGTCGATTGTGATGACCGAGTGCATGCTTTCTCGACGATCTTGTATACGTACGATGAACGGTGCTTTTGGGATACCTCGAGGGTTTTTGTCCTGGCCGAGAGTCGGAATTGGCGGCATCAGGATAATAGGCTCTCAGTCGATGAGTCGTGTGAGATCAGTAATGGATGCCTTACTAAGGATTTGGAGACAAAACTTCTCCAAATTCGTGTCTAAAATGCGAGCGTGCCGAGATGCCGGTGCTCCAGAATTGCACCCGCAAGACCACCTGTCAAACGTTTCTGTCATCGATCATATCTTTCGGTGAGGGCTTATAATTTACAAGTGCGGCGATCACAATGCTGGCAGTTGTCTAGAGCTTAAATCTTACAGGAAGTCACATTTTCGGTCCCTATTGTGAGAAGACCCACATGTTGTTGAGTTCGAAACGCAAAACCGTCAGCACTTCTTCGAAATGGAGGTGATAATTTCATGTGGAACGGGCTACCTGACGTCATTTAATTATGATGCCGCGAGTCTGAGGGGGTGCAGGAGGCCATTGATGGTTGCAAATCGTGCTAAGTGTAGTAGTACGCTTGACCAGTTTCTTCATATTAGTCTAAACCCCTTCATCCTTAGTCACTTCCCAAGATAATCTACATATGTCACTTTCGGTTATAAGTACAGTAACGACCCTCATGATAATAATTGAAGATAAGATTCCGCGGGAGCGTGTGCGTGCCGCTGGTCGGGCATGGACTCGGAACTGATCGGGCAAATTTACACCCTTTACTATTACTCTTCATGACCATAGCAGTAGATGCCAAATTCAATATCAAGTCATGTTGACGTCCAAGCATACTGCGCCAGAAGCGGATACATGATGGCACGCTGTATAAGAATACAAACAACCGTAGTCCATACAAGGGCAAGAGAACATTCTAGGGGTGTACAAAAGCCTGTGATATAACCATTTGAGCGACAGAGACGCGGATATGTAGGTTGTCCGATGTGATCGAAAACTAGGCTCTAGGCACGTTGAACATCGATACTAACGTGGCCGATGGCCCCGTAACTTTCCCAGGGACCAAGAGTGACCACATAATTATTGTGAGAATTCTGGACTTCGAGTCGATTTTCCTTGGACTTGGAAGGCAAGTCCCAAAAGATGGTGCAAATTCGGGTCGACTTATCAAAGAGGTCAATGGAACCCTCTGTCCCTGCGAACGAACTCGGACGTCTGCAGGCCGAAACAGCAGTCATAGCACCGGGAGCAACGGTAAGTCCATTAATTTCATCTGCCGATATTTCAGTGCCTTTGCTGTCGCGGAAGAATTTTCCCCTGATTCAATTTTCAGTAACGAGTATTCAAGGGACTAGGGGTATTTCCATACCACGTAACCGTGGCATTTTGGACTTTAATAGTCTTGTTGCCCAAATTGTTTTTTATGTTCATGCAAACCCACAGGGCTTTGCCAAAGCTGATAGATTCAAGGTCCATTGGCAGGGGGAACGAAGGGAGGGGTGGGCAGAGTAAAGGGATGACGGAGAATACGAATATACAACAGCAAGAAGGGGGGATGGGCAGGATGATAGGACGACAGGAAGTATGCAGTTTATACACCCACCAGCGACTCTGGGAACTTTTGTTCGACCATATGTAGCGTCATCAAAACCCCGAGGACTATACGTACCGTGAGAGGACTCGTGTGCACATTGAGAGGCAAATTAATTAACGGGAAGCCCCCATGCCGTCCTTACACCGCCAGCCAGAGTATCGATTTCGTATCTGAATATTGATTTGTGATTGACAATAGATGTCTCAGAAGGGGATGGAGAATTGATTTCGCTATTCCCTTCTGATACGGTGTCCGACGGAACCACTGACCCTAAAATGACAAAATAGGTACAAAGTCCTTCATTTAGACACCGAAGGAAGGACCATTTGTTCGTTGATCAACATTGAAATGTAATAAGGGGACAACCTCGGGCCGAGAACCAGACCTGAAGCTGAAGGCTAGACACACGGGGATCATATGTTCGATGCCAGTCATGAGAATAGAACCACGTCGTTGCTGGACTAAAACATTGTAGTAGTGCTTGTGGGTCCACACACTACCTTCCCAGTCATATGGTTTGTTGTTGAAAACGGTGAGACCCCAGATAGAGGAAGCGAATACATACTGCTTCAGGATAAAGTCGCAGGATCAGGGGGGCTTGTCCTTAACTGAGTGCATGAAGACAAAGACAAGCTTACTACTGCCGCTGACTAAGTACGCAGGCCGCCGGCATCGCACCGGTGATTGCCGGCCGCGTGTGATCCCAGCTACAGCTTTTCCTTCGTCTGGTCAAGCGCGACAATGTCCCGTCTGATAGTGAAGAACCTTCCACCGTACCTGACACCAGAAGGCCTACGCAAACATTTTGAGCAGAATGGAGCACCGCCAGGGACTATCACAGATATCAGAGTGTCCCATAAACCGGACGGGACGACCCGACGGTTCGGCTTCGTAGGTTTCAAATCTGACAAGGAAGCTGCCGCAGCAAGAGACTACTTTGATCGTACGTTTATCGATTCGACACGGATAAGTGTTGCAGTAGTTGAGGTGAGACCGCCTTGGCTCTTATTTGCGTGTCATTGACGCAGACAACAGGGTGCCAAGGACGCACCAGCGCCGAGACCCAGCAAACGGCGACGTATCGAGCCCGACGAGCCAATCAGCGCGCAAAACCCACACAAGGACGCAAAGGCCAAGAAAAATGAGAAGCGAGACCAAAACCAGTTGAAAGCAAAATCTCAATTGGACCAGTTCCTCGAGGTATCGCGTTCCCGGAAAGGACCGTCATGGGCAAATGAAATCAACGCTTCCCATCCTATTTTATCACCCATTGAAAAAGAGAAACCCGAGACTGTAAGTGAGGTGCAAAATGACGCAGCTGACGATGTGGTGTCGGATCTGGAGTGGATGAAACGACGCATGACAAACCACATACCCGAACCAGAAATGGTTTTTCAGCAAGACGAGGATGAGGACGAGAACAAAATCGAAGATCCCGCTCCCCACCAGGATAAAGATCCGACTACGGAGACCATCCTCCAGACCGGTCGTCTATTCCTTCGGAACCTTGCTTTTTCATGCACAGATGCCGAACTACAGGAGCTCTTTCAATCGTTTGGTGAAATAGAGCAGGTAAGTATTTCGCTGCTTGATTATTTCCCGGGCATGTCGTCCGTGATGATAACTAGCATAGGGACATCAGATTCTTAAGGAAAAAGATGATCCTCAGGGAATAAACCGATAGTAGAATTTATCTGACTTGCATTTCGTTCCCTCTCCCCTTCTTGGCTTTGCACTGATTCTATTCCCTCCTTTTCCAAGGTACATATACCGATCGACACCGTTTCAAAGCAACCGAAAGGTCTCGCATATGTCAGGTTTAAACAACCATCTTCTGCACTCGCTGCTTACGAGGCACTCGACAAGAAGTCTTTCCAGGGTCGATTATTGCACATCCTTCCTGCCGTAGATCGTAAAGCAAAATTCGAGGTAACAGAAGGAGGTGGGAAGAAGAGATCGTTGAAAGAGGAGCGCGACGCCAAGCGGAAAGCTACGGCGGGGCGTGACTTCAATTGGAGTATGTTATACATGAATGTTCGTCGCCCCCTTATTATGTCGCCATCGATGTCTAGTAGTCTAATATATGCCGTGCCATGCTTCAGAGTGACGCCGTGGCTTCGTCTATCGCAGATCGCCTGAACATCTCCAAGGCTGATATCCTGAATCCCGAGTCTGATAATGCAGCTGTGAAGCTTGCCTTGGCCGAGACGCACGTCATTCAGGAGACGAAAGTATATCTAGAGTCGCAGGGAGTTATCCTCTCGACATTTTCTTCGCGAGCTCGGTCGGATACGATTATTCTCGTCAAGAACATACCCTACGGTACCACGGCTGAGCAAATACGCGAGTTATTCGAAGTTCATGGGAAGCTCAGTCGTGTTCTCGTGCCCCCTGCGGGTACAATGGCAGTAGTGGAATTTGAGCACGCGGACGAAGCCAAGAAGGCTTTCCGAGCGGTGGCCTACAGGCGACTCGGAAATTCTATTATCTACTTGGAGAAGGGTCCGCTAGGCATGTTCCAAGAAGCAACAGGAGATGAAGACATGACTGCGTCTACCTCCACTGCATTCAAGCCAATTACGATTGCGGAGCAGGAAACGCCCGATGGTGCTGGAAAAGACGATGAGCCGCCCCTGTCCGCTGGGACGACGCTGTTCGTGAAGAATCTTGCGTTCAGCACGACCTCCGAGAGACTCAGGCAAGTGTTCGGCGCTTTACCGGAGTTTTCGTTTGCACGCGTTCAAACGAAGCCGGATCCTAAACGCCCCACGGTGCCTGGCGGAGCAGCGCCCCGGCTAAGTATGGGATACGGTTTTGTCGGTTTCAAGACACCAGAGGGTGCTAAGAAAGCACTCAAAAGCATGCAAGGGTTTGTTCTGGATGGGCATGCTCTCCATGTGAAATTTGCGGGGCGCGGGAAAGAGGAAGAGGAAGAATCTAAGGATGAGGCGATTACCAAGGCGAGGACGACCAAGATGATTGTGAAAAACGTGCCATTCGAGGCGTCGAAGAAGGATATCCGAGAGTTGTTCGGGTGCGCTACTTTTCCTTCTAGAATAAAATCTATCTTACATTTTTATTTGTCACACAGCGCACATGGACAGCTCAAGTCTGTTCGGCTACCAAAGAAATTTGACTCGCGATCTCGCGGATTCGCGTTCCTCGAGTTCCTCACTCGTCGAGAAGCCGAAAATGCATTTGCGGCACTCAAACATACGCACTTGCTCGGTCGGCATCTAGTGTTGGAGTGGGCTGAGGAGGCGGAGCAGGATATGGAGGCTCTACGGAAGAAGGCAGGTGTTGGGTATGGTGCAAGGACAGAGTTGCCTGGCAGAAAACGGAAGCTCAATATCGGCGAGGCTGAGCCTGATGCTGGGGATGGAGACTTGGATTAGCTCGTTATGTAATCAAATGCGACTTTCGAACACGCGACGCGTCTCCCCCCTAGGTTGCTATTACCCTGCTGTGCAGGGAGTCTCTGCAAGTATACAGCCAGTGCCCTTTGGTTAGTAGGACTGCTACAGTGCGACGACCGAGGACAATGGAAGACACCAACATGCACGGTTTGGACCTGCCGCCGCCCATGAAACGCAGAAGAAGACCCGTTTATGAGCCACCCTCTGCCAACGGTTCGCATTCGCAACACGACCGATTTTGGTTCTCGGATGGGAACATCGTCCTGCGTGTCGAACAAACATGCTTCAAGATTCACCGCAACAAGTTAATGTATTCCATTGTCTTTGCAGACATGCTGGAACTCCCCCAGCCACAGGACGCGGAGAACGTTGACGGGTGTCCGCTCGTTGCCTTTTCAGGGGACTCTGTAGCAGACTGGACAGTTACCCTAAGCTGGATGTATAACCGCAGGTGGGTGTGTTATGTCCTGAAGAAACCTTTCATGCAATAAACCTGCCACAAGTGCTTTCGAGTCGCGCTCTGCTACGTTCAGTATCATTGCCGGAGCGCTTCGAATATCCACGAAATACGAGATTTCTGACCTGCGCTCCTGGTCCAAGCAACAGCTACTTTCAAGATGGCCAACGAATCTTCTAGAAATGAACAGCAACGCGTTTCCAAATGCTGCTGGTAAGTCCTCGACTACGACCTTCCGCGTTTGCATCACAACTAGTTTTGCAGAGGCGATCGCTTTAGCGCGACAGTTGGATGTTCCCGAAATACTACCAGCAGCATTTTACGCCCTTTCGGTGCAGCGCTGGGGAGGGGGAGGCGATGGAGGGAACAGCCATCGCATTCTTTCGCCGGAGGACTTGCGACGTGTCATCGTTGGTCGTGAGGAACTTGAACAACATCTCGTCGCCATCCTTACTTGCCCGATTGGAGAGAGTTTCACCCTCTGCCGAGAATGTGAAACTGTCTTTCAAAAGTGGCTAGTTTCGCGTTTTCTGCATTCGCCATACAGGAGTTGGCTATTGCGCGAACTGAAAGACATCTTACAAGAGCCGTGGACGGAATTGTCCCCGTGTTCCTTTTGTCTGTCCACGTTCCGTCAGGTGGTTGCTAAATTCATAGATGAATTGCTTCATGCAATACCCAGGTACTTCGGACTTTGATGCAGCTTATAATTTGTCAGGTCATATCCTCAGGTGATGGTTTCCGAGTTGGCCCTTGCCACGTACTAGTACAGGCACATGTGATATATAATTCGGAGAGTGTTGGATTGTCGGTTGAATTTGGAGGAGGTCTAGACCTGCTCTGTACTGTATATAGTGAATTGACCCCTTTCTCCGTACTGGAAGGGCCTCTTTTGTCGTGATTGGCCGCCCTTGGGCCCCCCACCCGACGTTCCAGTGATTCACAACATTCTCTGGATAGTATGACATCTGTACTAGATCCTGCAACGATTGGAAAGCCGAGTCGTCCTCGACATGTGAGGACCCTAACACGTGTGTAGATCGTCATATCTAGCCGAGGATCAGAGATTGATCATGGGGCTTGACAAGTCTACATACCAGAGCAAGACGAAGACGGGAAGGACAAGTGGCCGAGAGGCGAGGAGGAGCTATGGAGAGCCAATCTGAGAAAGCCAGACACAGGTATGCATGGGGTTGCGTATCCCAGCGACGGCCATGCTGATACCACACATACCCTGCAGACGTACCTTCCATCGCCCGGTCCTTTGTGAACCATGTCCAAACGTCCCTCGCTCGCCAGCCTCACAACCTCAGCGATCTGGGTGCTTATCTTGCAACCGGATTGTCGGTTCGAGATAATCTGCTGGTGAGTGCTCCCGTTGATCTCCCTGGATCGTCCAACTTTCTCTCTCCCTCTCGAGTAGCTCAACTGGAATGAGACGCAAATGCACATGAACCGGGTTGCCGGAAAACGCGCATATTACCTCTCCCTCGAGTTCCTCATGGGACGCACTCTGGACAATGCTCTCCTTAATCTTGGTCTGAAAGATCAATACAGGGAATCCATCGACAGACTAGGTTTCAACTTGGAGGACCTCATCGACCAGGAACGTGATGCAGGCTTAGGGAACGGTGGTCTTGGACGTCTCGCAGCATGTTACCTCGATTCATCTTCAACCCAAGAACTTCCAGTGTGGGGATACGGTCTGCGTTACAAGTACGGTATCTTCCAGCAGCTCATTTCGCCCGATGGTCAACAGCTCGAGGCTCCCGATCCGTGGTTGGAGCACCTGAATCCGTGGGAAGTTTCGCGTGCAGATGTGCAGTACGAGATCCGGTTTTACGGAGAGGCTCAGAAGTACGTTAATGGCACTGCCCGGGGTGTCTGGTACGGTGGTCAAGAGGTCTTGGCGGTCGCATACGACGTAACGATTCCGGGCTATGATACTCGCAACACGAACAATCTGCGTTTATGGGCGAGCAAGCCAAAGCGGGGCTTCGATTTACAAAGTTTTAACGGTGAGTGATGTGTTGGACGACAAAGGAGTCACTGATCTACATACCTCTCAAGCCGGGAATTATGAGCATGCCATCGAATCTTCGAATAGTGCCGCTGCGATCACCTCCGTCTTATATCCTAACGACCAAACGACGTGTAAGGGGTCATTCCTCGCGGCATTCGGGTTGATTTATTGACGCACTTCATATCAGTCGGCAAGGAGTTGCGCCTTAAGCAGCAGTACTTTTGGACAGCAGCTAGTCTTGCAGACATCATGCGGCGTTTTAGGAACCTCGGAAAACCAATGATTGAATTACCGGATTGTAAGCTTTCCGTTCCTCTCGTATTCTCTAGTCACTCAATGGCACTCTACTAGACATCGCGATCCAGTTGAATGATGTACGTTCTCCGTAGCACCATCGAATTCTCTCTCTCTCATAGGAATGCAGACTCATCCTACACTTGCTATCCCTGAGCTCATGCGCATATTGGTCGACGAAGAAGACTTGCCATGGGACGTGGCATGGTATATCGTTACCAACACTTTCTTCTTCACCAATCATACAGTCCTCCCGGTAAGTCAGCTATCCGTATGGCGCCGCCGAGCTTTTTGAAAAAGTTTGTTCGCTTTATAGGAAGCCTTGGAAAAATGGCCAGTCCCCTTGATGGAACATCTTTTGCCCAGGTATTGCGCGATTATCATCACTCCACTATCCATCTCCTGTGCTGACATGCTCGATCGCTCGTTTGTTCCAGGCATATGCAAATCATTTATGATATCGTACGTAGGCTCTTGTTCTCGCCGTCGTTCTTTTTTCATCGATCCTTTTTGCAGAACCTGTAAAACTCTCCCGTAAAGCGATCTATTATATACCCTATTGATCACTTCTTTCTTTTCTCCGCCGACAGGATTTTCTTGCAATGTATGTATCCCTTCGGTGTCTAGGATTCGCTATTGACCTTCTCGGACAGCTGTGGAGCACAAGTTCCCTGGAGACCACGATCGGCTTGCTAGGATGTCTCTCATCGAAGGTTGGTAAAAAGACAGATGATTTATTTTAGAAGGGCATCTCATTTGACTCCTGCACAGAAAACCACCCCAAGTACGTCCGTATGGCACACCTTGCGTGCATTGGTGAGTTATATTTCGCGTCAGGAACCACATACTTCATTGTGATGTCATCCTGCAGGGAGTCGCAAGATCAATGGCGTGGCGGAGGCAAGTGTCATGTTGCGTGTTTCTCATATGACGGCGCTCATCGTATCGTGTCTGCAGCTTCATTCTGAGTTGGTGAGGACAACCATCTTCAAAGACTTTCTGGACTTCTTCGGAGTGAGCAAGTATGTCTGTGATGCGTATTTATTTGGGGCTTGATTGACTGACTGACCTGGGCCGCAAGGTTCGGTAATGTCACTAACGGCAGTAAGTCTTCATCCTCATGCATAACACGCGTATCGTTCTAATTCACCATTTAAAGTCACACCGCGTCGTTGGCTCGCACAGGTGCGTCGTTCCATTGCTACATATATATTAGACGCTGTCTCATGTCGATGGTCAGTGCAACCCAGACCTTACCGACCTCATCACCAAGACGATAAACATACCGAAGAACATCTGGTTGAAAGATTTGAGTCAGCTCGAGGAACTACTGAAGTATGTCGAAGACGAGGATTTCCTCGAGGAGTGGGCTGCTGTGAAACAAGCCAACAAGGAGCGGCTGGCACATTATATGCGGGTTACACTCAGCTTGAACGTCAACACCAAGGCTATGTTTGATGTGCAAATCAAGGTAAAGTTTCGTTTTGTCGCGGTGCAGAGTTCAGAAGGGCTCACGAATATGTTACAGCGGTTGCATGAGTACAAGGTACGTCTGGTTAGGACGAGCAGGGGGAATATCTGATTTGTCTTTTTAGCGTCAAACGCTCAATATTCTTGGTGTAGTGCATGTAAGTCAAATTGCCGTGGACCGAGTATCATAGTACTTAACGGTTTTGCCAGCGTTATCTAACGCTGAAAGCCATGTCACCGTCGGAAAGGAAAAAGTTGACGCCTCGAAACGTCTTCTTCGCTGGAAAGGCAGCGCCGGGGTGTATGTGCCTGTTCTTCCCTGCCCATGCGCCGTCTGAATGTTCCTTGTCCACCAGATGAAATTGCAAAACTGGTACGCGTCTTGGTACCGCAGTCGTGTCCAAGACGGACGTTTACACTTTGCAGACGATTCGGCTCATCGTCAACGTTGCTCGTGTCGTCAACGCCGACCCCGATACCAAGGACTATCTCAACGTCTTTTTCCTGCCAGACTACTCTGTAACAATGGCAGAAATATTGATTCCCGCGTCGGATATCAGTCAGCACATCTCGACTGCTGGTACGGAGGCATCCGGGACGTCGAACATGAAGTTCTGCTTGAATGGGGGTCTTCTTCTCGGTACTGTTGGTGCGTGTATGGGTTGTTTACTTTGTTGCGACTGCGGACATAACCACCCTTTCAGATGGCGCAAACATTGAGATCGCAGAGGAAGTGGGCAGCGAGAACGTCTGTACGTACATACCTGGAACGAGTTTCAAGTTGGCTCAGCGCTGATCGTTGTCTCTCTAGTTTTCTTTGGACACCTGACGCCTGCCGTGGAAGAACTTCGTTACCAACACAAGCATCATCCTGTTCCGGTTGAAGAAAAGTCACGAAATTTGGCCAAAGTACTGGACCAGATCTCATCAGGGCTTTTCGGAGATGAGGGTGTATACGAGCCGTGAGTTCCCAAACCCGAAAGCTGCAGTCGATAGTTTGTTCCTGGTGTTAACAAACCCACATAGCCTTCTAAACACCATCCGACAGCTAGATTACTACCTTATCACCGATGATTTCGACTCCTGTGAGTTGGATGGGATCTGCAGGCAGTGTTGGTACTAATGAACGTCTTTTTTCAGACATAGAAGCCCTACAAATGATTGACGATGCTTACAACGACCGTACGGAATGGATCAAGAAAAGCATCAGGACGACGGCCAAGGTGGGTGGAACCCCGTTTCGTATAAAACGTTTGAGAAGCATCTGTGTTGACTTGTGGAAACACGAAACAGATGGGCAAGTTCAGCTCTGATAGGGCGATCCAGGACTATGCGCAGGAATATTGGAACATCGAGAGTACCAAAGTCGAGTGAAGCTATGTAGTGTGATTTCTTGTTCATAGGCAAGGCGGTGGAGGAGGGTTTGATGAGTTTCTCTCTGCTGGTCGAATCTTTATTCCTAGGAATATAATGCATTTGAGGGTGATATCGAGCTTGCCAATATAGTTGGTTCCTTGATGTGGCAGGTCCACCAGGCACACATCCTTGGCGGCAGCAGCGGTGGCGAGGCTGTTCAACGTGACAGTCCTCGGTCTGGGCGACTAATTTTCTATGTGAACATCTCCCCCCACGTCCACCACTACCACTGTGCTTTGAGGAGTCCTAATTCACGCTAGCCATGTCGAGGTCAAAGACTCCAAATCCCAACCAGCGCAGTAGCTACGACCAAAACCTTCTCGTCGATGCACCCCAGGCAACCCGGGCGCAGCTACGGGTACGTGCACAGCCCCAAATTCTTCTCGAGTTCCCTCTATACTTGTACTTCCTACTTACTGGTGTCTTTCTGTCCAACGACGCGCATGGATTGGCTTTGTAGGAAGGTTACAATGTCGATCTACTCGACAGCAGTCGGCCTGGTCCGGCAGACTCAACAACGCCCGCACCTCCCGTCGCCCCTCCTCCTCCAATGCCTCAAGCACCTCTGATGCCCGCAGCCACAGAGAACGGTTCAAAGGAACCGTTCGTGGAATCAGGTGGTGTTTATGCCTCGAAGCCTCGCACAGGGTTTTGGCGCAGTCGGAAGGGCATCATTACAGTCGTCGTTATCATCGTCGTTGTCATTGGTGCTGTGGTCGGGGGAGCAGTCGGAGGGACGACGAAGAAGTCCAATGGCAATACCGGGCCGCCTACAAAGTCATCATCGTCGCCCAGTGGGACGACGGGCGTGGACACTTCGTCAATAGACGGTGCCACGACGTCGGCGACACCCACGGGTAGTTCTAGCTCGCCTAATCAGGGTGTAAGTGGTCTCCGAGGTGGGGGCAGCAGTCATTTTTTCATCTTCTCCACAGCATATTGACTTTGACGTAGCGCGATGACGCCTCCGCTACGAATGTATCGTGATCACCGTCTGACTGCGAGGGTGGGTCGTCTGAGGATGATGGCGAACACGGTTTGCAGCGACTATTGGGGTCGTTCTAGGTGGATCAGTTTGCAGGGATACCATGCTATATACTTCTATTGACTCTTAGCTTTTCCTTTCGTTATGCGGTATATAATTCCTTGGCGAGACTTTAGCTTTACCATTTGACTGTCCCCTCGATTAGCCTTATGGTAGTTTGCTCATTTGGACCAATCGTACACCGAAATTCGGTACAAACCATTGACCCACGGCCAATATATTTGCAATAAACAATATGTCTAGGAAAACCACCCGCTGGGCGGGTTGACATCGTCTTTGACTTCTCCATCCCGTCGCTTTCTCAAGGCTTCCAACATATTTTTCACACCATCCACATCACCGACGCTCGCCTTTCCTCCGTGCCAGTCTACGACAAGGGGCCACTTGAGTGCTTCAGGGTGCCGCGATACCAGATTCGACATCGCAGCCGCCGTCTGTGGCTGTTCTGAAAGCCCAAGAGCGCTCGGATGTGCCGACAAGAAAGCAGAATACGGGCCGTTCTCAGATCCTTTGGGCTCGAGGTACGACATGATGGTCTTAATCTGATCCGGAGTAGGTGGAGTGCGTTCGACGACCTCCAGGTTGAACTGCAGGGGCTGTGCGCCTTGTTTTTCTGGTGGATATGGTGCAGATAGGGCTGATCGCAGTAGGGCGAGTGCCCTGACTGACGCAGGAGACGATGGGTTGTGGCTGTTGGTTGGTCGTACACATCAGAATACCGCCGATAGAAGTTAAGTCCGTGGTTAGTACACTGCCAACGGCTGATGCTAGCACACATGTTCACTAACAAAATGGATATTTGAGGCTAGGACAGATTTGTTCAACTCAAAACAAGCTACTAGCGATAAGGGCGCGTCTCACCAGTGTTTTCAAGAATGACGAGAACATAGTTGCCAAGTCACAAAATGGTTTTGGAGGGAGTACTGCCATATCGTCTATGACGCTGGTCACGTGATCATAGATCTCGGAGTCCATGGAGTATCTGTACTGCTCCTCGGGGAGCAGATCAATGGCATGTGCCCTCGGATGCTAACTTGTGCCCACAAACTACATCCGGAGTGGAGTTAACTTGGTGGGTGCAATCCATGGCTCCGGGATGACCTTCACATCTGACCTTTGCCATAACGCGGGTGCATTATTTGGTAGGCTGGCAATTCCCAAGTCCTGGGCTATGTATATTGGCAAATCCGGTCCATTTCCGGGACGCCCGGGAGAGCGCGATCCATCCACCAGTCGACGCCGATCAGGCTATCCAGTCTCCCCACACCACACATGCTTACTGATCATCATGTCATTCGGGCTTACTCCACCCTCGTGTGCCTACCCCATCGACTCGTCATTCGGATGCGACTGTGTCATATTTGAATCATGACCCCATACAAGGGGGAACGATCAACAAATGCAAAAAATACAATGGCTACCGTATGAGGTCGCACAACTGGCTTACCTTCTAAGGCGGAGAACACGGATCACCCACCAGAAGCCAGGCACGCTAAGGTATCTGCGAGTGATGCCATGGGCCCTATTGCGCCATATTTATCCCTACGAGCAGTGCGGAGAACTTCTGGCCTCGTTTTCCGGACATCACGGTCATGGTTCAACTGACGCAGTTAGGTTTTGTTTCCAGAACCAGCAAGCTTATCCCGAACCTCGCAAGTATGAGATCTATAGAGTGATGATCATTTCATCCTCGATTTTTTATTGTTATTTCCATGCCATAATCTATGATGGGAATTGCTAAATAGAGAGCTTTCGTTGCTTTGTACTAATCTATGTTTGCGATGATCACAGCGTCCAGAGAACGCAATCGACTCCATACATCATTGTACAAACACCTGGCAAAACCAAGAAGTGAGGGGTATACGGTGTGTAATCCGACCGGGGATATTGTAGGTGACCGGCACAAAAATGGTTGACAGCAAGGCAAATGAACACAAGGGAGCATTAGCGCGAAGGTGCGTATCGTACAGGACTTCTGAGTGGCAGACGCGGGATAAATAACTCTGGATACAAGAGGGGGGGGGGAGGCAGGCGGTCATCGATATCCATCGTTGAACGAGCTGGTCCGCAGGAATTAGCTCGTCGTGTGATAATGTACGTGAAGTTCGGCGTCAGAAGAACCCTTATGCGTTCGAGATCAAGAAACCCCCGTCAAACGGATGCGCGGAATAAGGTTGGTTCACATCCAGACCGTCTTCTGCACCGGCGTAGAAAGATAAATCGGGGTAAATACTCCCCAGCCCAGAACCGGTATTCAAACAATTCGAAGTGGGCTCCATAGCTTGGCTCAGTGACGAGCTAGAAAAGGATCGTGGCTGCGCGTTGTACGAACCACCATCGCCGCTCAGTGTCACTGCCGAAATGGAGGATAGATCCAGCGAATGTGTTCCCAAGCTTGACGGACTAGACTGGCTAGACCATGAGCTGGCAGATGCGGCGTACGGATGGTAGCTGCGAACGGGTGTTGTCGTTTGACTCTTCATTAGGGATGGCGTCATGCTTCTGTGGCGTCTGATCGGCCCAATTGCGGACGAGCTAGTACTCGACCTGTGCGACCCGAATTCTAGCCTTTGCGAGGGTGTAGAATAGGATACCTTGACTGGTTCACCGTTCAGCGATGTGGCGTCGCCGGTAAGAGGTGAGCCGGAGACGCTAGTCCAGGTAGTGGCAGTGGTATCGAAGGGAGAGAAGGGATCGAAGTGGCCAAGTCCAGCATCCGGCTGCATGTCGATGAGACCACGCGTGTCCTCAGCGTTGTAGAGCCTTCCGGACTGCGCAAGGTTTGCCTGGAACCCCGGAGTGACATCCGAGGCTACGAGCAACCCTTCCTCGTCACCCTGCACTTCTTGCACGTGTCCAGGCACCTCCCTTTCGTACATGGTCAAGTCCGGAAGACCATCCGCGTCGACTGGATACGGCGCTGGGAACGCATGGGCTAACCGTTCGAGATCTCCATCTTCCATCTCCTCATCAGCATCGCCATTCAACGCACAGACGTCACCAGACCCCATGTCTTGGCCATCCGCACGTGCATGAATGCGAAGGTGCTGGTGGAGGTTATCAGATCTCGAGAAGCGTTTCTTACACCTGTCACATTCGTAAGGCCGTTCCATGGTATGTGTGCGCAAATGTCGCCTCAAATGCTCGGCACGTTTGAAGAGTCGGCTGCACGAGAATGAAGGGCAGACAAAGACCTTAGACATCGTTGTCGTCGTGGGGGCCTCATTGTCGAATCCAAACAGCGGAGGGGTCGGATCTGTCAGGGAACGAGACAGGTGCGGCACCCTATGGGGGTTGTCTTTGGCAGTGAGCTGACTAAATCGAGAGAGTTGTCCGTTGTCTGCGGACAGTGATAATACAGGAGCGATGGCCCTAGATGAGCTGCTCCCAATCGCGGAATCCCCTCTCGTAGTTCGCACCGCTTCTGCACTGCTTGGAGTGCCAATCCTCCGAGCCTGGGAGGAAAACACGTCGGCCGCTGACATGCCGCGGTCTCCGATCCCATAGCCGACGTCGCGAGTAGTGTCGCTGAAAGAGTACTCGCATTCACCCACGTTGTGATTGATCGTATGAGATAATCCTGGAGAGATCCTGTGGGAAGGCTTCTTGCGACGCTGCTTGTAACTCGGGGAGCCATCAAATAATGTGATAGGCATGAGAGGAATGCTCGCCCCGTGCATAGGAGAAGGAAGGCGACTTAGCCCCATTCCGTCGATATGGGTCAGGTCCCCTGTGAGAGCTTCATCTATCCCAGATAGTGCGGCTGAAGGTTCATTGGCTGTGGCGGTTGGGACTTCCGACGCCACATTATTGCTGCCAAATCCTTTTTGTTGTACTTTGCTGCCGAACTGTTCGTACAACCTTTGATTACGGTCCCACTTAAATGAAAGCGCAGGTTCGCCCACCACCTCTGTTGTGGAGTCACGGGAGAGGTCGCGTTCGAGAGCGTCGAGAAAGAGCCGGTCATGGGGTACTGAAGACCTGAGTCCTCCGGAAGTTAGGAGAGAACCGCTCGGCGAAGCGGGAGTATGCTTACCAATAAAAGACCTTTTGTTTCTTTTGTGTACGAATACATTGAAACTTGTAGAGAAGGTCCAAGAACGGTGACTATGGGAGCGGTCAAGGAGCAGACTGAGGTTACGTGGAAAGCACGCACCTTCGGCTCTTCCAATGTGGCGTCCGTGCCATGTTTGAGATTTCGTAGGTCACTGAAGATGCCCTCTTCGAATTTCTTGATATTCCGAACGGGGCGTCCGAATGCTTCAAACCGAAATACAAGGGAGCGCACGATGTCGGTGCCAGTGATAAAATACTTGCCAGACCACAAGACGCATGTTATGTGCTCCGACTGTGAAATGCGGAAACGAGTCATCGCCGCATGCGGACACGATACGTATGGGGAGACGCTGGCAGCGAGGGGGTCGTCCGAGTAATTAGAACTCGACGGGTCGGTGTAACGATGTGCGGTCCTGAGGAAGTATCTGAGTCTGTCGAGATGAGCTAGGTTCTCCTGCTCCTTCGGGGTGAGCGGGCGCGAGAGCTTGTTGCATGACGATAGACCCATAGCGATTGGATTGAAAGTGGGGGTGGGGTCAGAGGGAGGATGAGACAAGTCCGAAGAAATATCAGCGGAAGTATATGACCAATGTGACTGTTGATAGGATGCTGAGGAACCGTGGGCTGTAAGGGGTGGCGCAGATGAATCCGATGCAGTGATACGATCTGATGGAGGGAGCGCAGGCAATTGCTGACCTGATAAACTCATGGGTATAAGGGGTGTCGAGGCAATAGATGGGCCGAAACCGGAAGTTAATGGAGACTGAGAGGGAGAGGCCCTGAGACCGAGAGATTCAGGCACAGCAAGGTAATAGTCCATGACGATACTATAAGGGAGACTGCGGCGTGAACAACTCAGTGCATGGGTGAATGGGACAGAGACTTACTAAGGGGGTCCTGCAGAGTAGTAGCAATAGTAAGCCTAGTCAGGGTTATAACAAGGCGCTGGGGGGGGGGAGAGCCACGAGGGATGGCTGGCAGTGGAGAGGCATTATATGGGGCATGGGGCTGCATAGCGCTCCCCAAGTCCGCTGATCATGGAACACACCTGGACGTACGTTCGTCCATCAGAGGGCGGCTACTAAAACGGCAGAACGACTATGACGGGACGAGGGTGTGGCCGTGATGCATTGATATCAGCTACACCACCGAATTGGTACCTCCCGGCGATGCAAATTCTACACATTATCGGCCTCCATTGGAGACTCAGCAAGTACAAAGACATACTGACTCGGCAGATCTCGCCGGGATGGCCGTCGAATTGTTTGGATTCCAGTGTTCATTTCCAGAGAAGCTGTGGTCGCAAATTTGTTGATGGCACCTGGCGCGTTGCTGCGTTTTACCACCGAGCTCGTCGCACGTGGAACACATAATTTTTCCTCACTGCCACTCTGCGGCAAAACTTTACCACAAAATCCGATTTATACGTGAACACATTGATTGCAAACCCAAGCCGTTAGTAGTATTTACATCTCGATCATATCGCATCCCCCACAGCCCGACTCCAAAACCTTTGGGAAAGGTACAGATGGATGACTCGAGATCAACGGGAGCCGCATTCCAGCGCCGTCATGTCTGGATCCACACGTTTATCGGTCCGTTGGCAAACCTGTCCGTGGTTGCATTTCGTGGATATCACAGGCGGTGGAGCCGATGGTCACATTGCTTCGTTGTGCACCTTTTCCGTCTGTGCCAATGACATGAGGATATGAATCTCGATAGGGACTGCACATTCGAAATCTGAATTCCCGAACGGACATATACTAATAGACGAGCATCCGGCAACTATCAACTGCACCCTCTGTCACCATCCGAACTATCAAGACGTAGGTTACCGACTGTGACTATCATCACCTTGCATTCGATTTATATCGTACTCTGGGGCATCTCCCAGCGCGCTCGTGTGCCTCTCTCCGTCAGGTGAGGGTTTGTTATCCTGCGGCTGGTGAATTGTCTAGAGCTATTCTCGTAGCTTGGATTTCAGCCTTAAAAACGCCTAAACGCGGCGTTGGCATTGAAAAGCGCCCACTTTCACAGTGATGCCAGATAACCCAGAACAAGATTAGCTCAAGTCCCACACTGATTTTCACGATGGGCGTCACTGCACCAGCGGAAAACATGGCCATACCCAACAATGCTTTTTTTTGATCGACTCGAACGGCCATTTCCGTTCGCTGAACCTGATCAACAGGCGCTAATGGCCCTGGCACAGTATGCATGGTCCAGAGGTATGCGTACACGGAGAACTCATCCTCATGTATCATTCAACACCACTCGTCAACGTTCAACTTTCAAGTCACCGAAACCAGATAGGAAGCCTGCGAAGGATGGCCCGAAATCGCGTAAAGCGATAAATGCCAGCCGCCGAACGATCGTTATCTTGGCTTGCATGAATCATTAAATTCATGTATGTAATGCTGTAGGTAAAACCGGACCGGACTACCGCTAACACTGACCAACCTGATCTTACATGGAACTTAGCAGTGACAAATCCTACCCCTCTGATGGCGAGTCATGAGGTTACCATGGCTCTGTACGATTCACCTTACGAAAGTTCATCAGGATACCAATGGTGGACTTGCGATTCGATACGATCCCATAAGAAATCAGTTTTCCAGAAAACGGGCGCTAATCTTATTGGGATCGTTGTACACAAGCAGATGCCAGAATTTCACATATGAGGTCTTCCCTCGTGCAGGAAGCGATGTGACCGGATCCTGCCAGGCTATATACATGACAATAGCAAGGGTATGTCCGTCGTAACGTTCAGCGAGTACGACCGGAACATTAGCACCGACCAAGGCCTTACACCGGTGACACGGTAAACTGGGGTAGCCGGTTCAGCCACGCGGTGCGCCAGTTTTCAAATATTATAAACGAATTCCACAATTACAACACTCGAGACAAAATAAGGTGAAGTGTTTGTTTGTTGTTGTAACTTGCCAAAGATGCTCCGAAAGGAGAAGCCTTTTCTGGATGTGATTCCATAGCCTTATTGGGAAGTACTGATAGCAGGGTATGAACTCACATGGAGGTGGTTGCTCTCACTTGGCCTTGAAACCTACCGACCATTTGATAACACAGATGATCAAAAAATAATACCACACTTTTATCATCGGAGTGTCAGTCAAATGTCTGTCCATCCCATACGTACTCCGCGAACGTGTTTAGTGACCATCGAAGCTCTGAATCACTTCCACCACCACCACCACCTCTGATTGCCGACCGCTCATCGTCCCTACACACCACTCCATCCACCTCCACAGCTTCTATCATCTCCGCGGCAAGGGAGAGTGTAATGTTCTCTTCCTGTGCTATCTGGCTAGTTGTTAGGACTTCGGATAACATCAAGTAACCTAGAAGGCGTGCTGTAAATGAGGCATGAGTGAAAGGTGGCGTATGTAACACCCGAAAGCCGGATTTGAACGTTCTGTTGTAGATTGGGGGAGAAGTACAGTCAGGAAGAAACTGAATAGTCTGCAAGAACGTGGAAGGTGGGATTAGTGCTGCACGAGGCAAATCAGACAAAATTCGGTCAGATGTTTTCCCATTCTTGGCAAATAGGGACGTACCAACACCCCGTGCACGATTCCAACCACCCCATACCTCATCAAGGCCAACTATTCCTCGTTGTCGCATGATGCCACTTGGTTTCTGTCCCAGTACATCGTCAGATGTGCCTTGGAGCACTCCTGCCAGTTCACGTGCCAACTCTTCTATCCATCTTCTTTCATCTCGGATCATGTCTGGCGTTACAGGTGCATTTGTCATTTGTAGACCGAGCTGTGACAAAGAGGACCGTATAAACTTCGCTTCCTCCGGTTCTGCAGATGGCACCAGTGATGTGACAGCAAAAATTGAATTGGGCACTGATTGGGATGCCACTGAAGGTACAACGAACGGCGGTAGGGGGGAAGCTGAACGGGATGTGCTTGCAACGGTAGAGGACGCGCTGAGCTTCTCGTTTAACTCTGCAGCTAGCTGCACGAGGTCCCTTGCCTTCACCATTAACGCTTCTAGGTCTTGGAATGCATCGGAAAGTTCTGTCTCCGTGTTTTTCACGGATGCATTGACATTCTCTATAATCCCGCCTGGAAGGAATTCTCGGATCCTGTTAGGTCCACTCATATGAAAGAACCTTACCGATACCGGTTCGAAGGAAGGCAGGGGTAGAGGAACCTGCCGGAGACACCGCACCCATATTGGATTGACCGTTCCTCAAGACCTTTCCGATCTGTCTTCCCTGACAAATTCGACTACAATCAGTGGAAAAGCTCACATTCATGTCGGCATCGGCTAACCTCCCATACGCGAGCTTTCAGTGCACGTTTCAGAATGTTGTACAAAGCTTTGTCACCGCCCTTCCTGAAACTGAGCTTGATGAGCAGGTTGGCCGGATCTGCTGCTGTTGACACGGGAGACACCGGTCTTGATGGAGGTGCAGATTTCGTCTTATTGTACTCAAAACGTTGGGAGACTGTGGGTAACGTTGTGAAGCACATTTCACAAATGCGGAGAGACGGATGATTGAGGAACGTGCATGCACTGCATGCGATGGAGTCAGGATCGCCGTTCCCATGAGGTGGGCTGCCTGATCTCGATGGTGTACCAGGAAGTGATGTAGACGAGGTAGGAAATGATATCAAAGGTGTTGGAGCCTCAGACGGGGTTTGAGAAGTCGGTGCTGGAACCGCGTTTCGTGGAACACCGCACAGACCGCAGACCTGTGCCGCAGCTGGACTGAGCCCTGGAGGGTTGCGGTAGCTACAAACCTCGCATTCCCAGCTCTCAAATCTCGCATCTACATGGTTCTCATCTCCAGAATTAGAGACGGAGTTGGCATCGAGGAATAGGGTCACTTTGGGTGATGATTTGAATAGACCAGCATAATGGTCCGTTCGTATTACGTGCGACAAATCCATAGTAAAGGATTGGGTAGCTGGACTCCGTGTATTTATGAAGAAAAGTCGATGTGTCGTTACGTGGATGGCGCCCGATTGGTGATCTATAGCTTTCTGCTGACTGACATGGGAGGTGGAGATGATGGATGTGAATGTTCAAGCAAAGACACATGGGGTCACCCGCATTGGAGAACGACTATGAAACGTCCGTTTCGAACGTGATATTGATGGAAACACGTACCCATCGTAGATCCCTACGTTGTCTTGGCTAGCAAGAAGCTCCTCGTCATTGTAGAGGAGGGCTGAGATAGGGATAGTGCCGTCTACGATTGTGGTATATCGCCGCAAGGCCATTTGCACCGAGTTATTGTCAATCTACGCCACGAACTAGACGATCGTCAACGTGGGTCGAATGGCATCAACTGTAACTTGCCTCCTGCAGTGGATAGGGTCTAGACCGTGAGCAGGTCGCCCTAAATCGGATGTGCAGAACACACACGATGCACAGCTATTTGACTAGTGTGGGATCGGGAAGGATTAATCCAAGTCTAACTTCGAGTCTGCGTTGCTGCCAATTGGTCAACGAGGCTTGTGTGGGATCGTCTACTAATGATTGAGTCCAACTAACACCTCTTTTGCCAGATACAGCAAAACTCTATTAGGGGTACTAGTTCACTCCAAGTACTGTTTCCGTGCCCGTCTCGATCATGGATCGCAGTCTAAGATAGTGTAGCTGCTCGGATTGGCCCGGGGGTGGGTGAATGTTTCGATGGTATAGCTGTTTCGATTGGAACGTTGCATGACCACGTCTTACACCCACGATTTGGCAGGCAAATGCCCGCCGAAAGACTCAAAGAGCCTTCCGTAAATCAAGACAGCGTGCTCAGCCCACATCTTGACGAGGAGCCTAATGGTCTCAGAACTGCCACCATCGTCATATTTAGCCCGGCCCTTGACCAACTTGGCTCGCTATGCCGTCTATTGCCGACGTCGTCGCTGGCTGAAGGCTGCAGCTGATGGTCTGATGCGCAGCATTCGGTATGCATTGCATCCGTTATCTGACAACTAGCTAGGTATACATGTCTAGTTCGGAACTTACAATCTCATCTCTTGTGAGTTTGAGGATCCGTACAGCACGACACTAGCGACCTATCATCTAATGGCGAGGCAAACATTTCGCGGTACATTCAATCGCCTTTGTCGAGTACAGCTGACGGCTGCAGCCAGCAGTTTGCCTGAGAACCAACCGCAGCTCCTGGCCGCTCGGTAAGGTGAATACCGCTACTACTGTTGCCTCTGCTCCTTGTGGAAGACCATCCTCAGTTATCAAGCATCCAAGGCGGACCTTACTGGAACCATGATACGTAGTCGTTCCCGCGAGGCAATCAAACGCACACACGCACACGAAGATATCTCCACCGATAACGACAACGCTAGCACTCGCCTAGAACGTGAGACTGTTTACACCTACCAGGGGAAGCCAACCTTTTTCGTGATTTTGACAGCGTGAAATGTTCTACCACTGCCGTGCGATGAAATCAGAAAGCAATTCACCACGTTGTGGAAACCGCCGTCGACCCTAGTCATAACATTTTTTGACGAGCGCAATTAGGTGCTCTATATGGCAACATACCCCTGGCCCCTGTCATTGACAGCCTTCCCTGGTATGTACTAACTTTCCGTCTGCATGTCACCAAGGTTCACCATCACTTGCCTTCTATCCCCGACATCGGGGACACTTCATAAATCAAGTCCATTTCTGCACACAGGAAAATCTAAATCGGCAGTGCCTACCCGCGAGCCTGCTACAGCCTTGGATGGGTACTAGCGTAAACTACCTTGCGGTGTGCGATTACGCTTGACTGTAGGGAAGGTATGTATAAAATCATGTGCAGCCATCTACCTGCGCACCGGATCCGTCTGTAACACGATAAGCTGTCAATGTTCAGGATTCGGTTGGTACCCCCATTGCGGTTTTTAAATGCTATGGGTAAGTCGACAGTGGCTGTCACGAAGACTGATGGCCTTCCCACGTTGCCCGTGAACCCCTACCGGTTACATTAATGGGCTGTGAAAAACGGTAATAGTCTCATTACTGCAGATTTTGTGTCTCTATCGAGGTCGTTGGGCAGGTGGTGCTCACGACCTCTTCCAAGCCGGGTATAATGTCCAAGATAATGCTCCTGTCTTGTCATGCTGGACAGTATATGGGGACAGTACATGAGTAGGACATATTTTCCTTGCCCGCTCATCATATCGGCCTTGCTACATGTCCGACAGGTACGGAAGATATGCATGATGACGTACTAAGGCAGTACAAAGTTGCGGAATGTCAAGCTGCTTTACAAATGAACGGAGGTATTTATTTACATACGTGGACGCCGGCGCGAGCTACTTATGGTGGTAGTCAACTTGTGTTGCGCCCCTAACAGGATAGGAACACGGATCATTAGTGTTCGTCGTGCAAGCCTCTCGTGTGTAATTCGTGCTTGCGGCATGGTAACGAGACGTATTCAGCGTGGGCGCAGCTGGCCAAGTAAATAGCCATTGCCAAATACCAACGGAGACCGAAAAAGCTACATGCAGTAGTTTGATCCGGCCTCACTAACGTTCGTACTACCTTGCAAATAAAATGGACGAAACCCTTGAGAGAGTCATCGCTGATCGTTGGGCCTGCCAGTGGAAGGTCTAGATTCATGCAGCGCAAGGCCTGGATTCCACACAAGTTTTCCGTGGGTCAGAAGCCAGGCAAGGCAGATCTCGAGGAGCGATATCTCGTACCTGATGCACTTCAGATAAAGCGTTCGCCATCTTCCATGAAAGTGAGTTTAGAAAAAGAAGTTGGAGAAAGTGATAGATGTTCCTAGTGAGGAGAAACAAAACCCGCGGTAACGCAACTATGGCCGCATCCAGACCTTCGAACGACATGATATCGTTGGGAGCAAAGCCCAACGCCGTACACACGAACTTCATTGCCAAGAAAACTCTGAAACCGGCCGTAGATAAGTTACCGAACCGAACTCGGATGTTTGACCATAGAGTAGTTCTGTTGGGTGGACCGGGTATCTCCTAGCCACGAGCATCTCTTGGCAATCGTCGTCGTAGGAGATACCAATACGCAGGACCACGTCAGTTGCAACCTCTTCAAGTTCAACTCTGCTTCGTACTCACCGTTCCGGTCGTCCTAGATCAACCAGCGTGCGCCGAACATGCTCGAACCACTCCAACAAGGAAACCCCGCAAAATTGTGCACTGATTTACAGTAATACAAAGGTTCGGCTGCCTACTACCAGCGTGTCATCATGTGTTTCACTCTGTTTCTTTGACCCTGATGGGTATTCAGCTTGACTGGGATTTTGCCAAATGACCCAAACCGAAAACTGGGACTCACCTCTGCAATTATCCTCAAGTAAATGGACATCTAAGTACGGCACGGATCCTTGGTACGAGGACAAGGGCTTTATGGTGAGGACCCCAGGAGCGCAGGCATCGGACGTTGTAAGAAAAACATGACACCATGGCATCGAAGAGGGTTAAACCGGTACGACGGTCTCGGTGGGAGCTCCCAGCTTGTCCTTGGCCGCCCACTTGGATTCATCTACGTCCCTCTCCATTGGTGGGACCGTCCGATTGAAGGCGAGCATGGTCAATTCGTTCGGTTCATGGATGCGCGATTCCCATCCATCGGGTAAGCGCCGTTCCAATAGCAACGTGTGCAAGTCGTCGGTTCGACCTCTGAAGAGCCTTAGCGTAGTAGATGAACTTTGACATCACGGGTCGGTCTCCAAACACGATGTAATGCAACGTGCAACTACTCACTTAGTATTTCCGAATGCTTTGTGGTAACGGCTGAGTGAATAATCTAGGTTGTTTGCCCTGAAATCTGCATGACGTTTGCTTAGGATCCTTGACATATCTGTGATCGTCATGAAGCTCCCGTTCTCGCCCACGGCCAAGGAAAGTAATTCTTCAACGTACAGAACATGTTTTTTCCGCTTGTTTTGGTTGGAGTGCAGCCTTAACGGCGTTACGGTTATCAAACACTAACCAGGGGGGTAGTGGTGACTTCACCAACGGGTCAACGATGCACCGTGTTCGATGTCATTACGTAGGTTGAGCCCATGGAGATCGAACGTATCCTTGCTGTAGCACTTGTTCAATGTGAAGGTGGCATAATGGGGTACGAAAGAGCAAGAAGACGATGCAGGGTTGTATGTCAGAGGGATTTTTTCGGACAGCTCAGTGAACTTGATATCGCAGCCATTGGAGTCCGAGCAATGTAGCAAGTTACATAAGTGGAAGATGCCATCTCACCCACTGTGGTGGGTCATAGCGTTCAATACAGGTCAGGAACAGCAAACCTGGATGGTCCGCCAGGGCGACCTTGCCGACCGAGCGTTCGAACGGTAAGAGGGAGGACTCAGGACGACATCCTAAGCGGAAATTCTCCAACTTATGGTTACAGGGTTCATGTTCTTCTCGTCGACAAGTTCGCTACAGAGCTAGCCGCTCGGCCGTCATGGCCGCCTTAACGGGTAGTCTAGTATCCAGGCCAATATGCCCTTCAAACACAGTTCCCAAGTGCCTGTTGCCCTCCTGTTTCAGTCGTGACTACGATAAAATCTACGTTCACTGCTGCTGTCCTCCCCGTTGTCAGTGCTCTTGCCCAGTCCTTCGTCAAGAGGCCTTAAGTGTTGTCTGACCCTATAACATCGTCGTGTCCCCGCGGCACTGCCAAGAGTTCCGGCGTGGTAGAGTGCGAATCCACTCATCATCTGGAGTGGTGGAATTGGTGAGTAGCCGTCGTGTGCCTCCAATCTCTACCCGTGGTCGAACTCACGACGAAACCAGCCTCTTACTTTTTGGTACGTCGTGGTATCAGTCGGCTCGTCACACGTCAACTCATGCTTGTGTCCTCATGCTGTAGTAAATTTCCGCCCATTGCGGTATTCTTGGACGCTTCCTAATTCGGATGCCCGAATAGTACATTGATGCCAACTCAAATTCTGATGAGGCTAACCCAAGCGCTGGGTATATTATTGCCGCCGTCTGGCTTTGCAACGTATCTGGTTCGCATATGGACAGTCACGTCCAGAATAACCATTGATGTCTTGCGACCAGGCACTTCCGTGACTCTCACCCTCTGTGACAGCACCGATGCAACTGTTGAATCCGCACCATTCACCGTTAACGCAGGAAGTGTGCACTCCTGTGTATTTGATATCGCAATTCAAATTTAACTTGTCCCTAGCTTCTATATTCTGCCCTCATGCCACTTCGAGTATAGTTGTTCCCACAACTACTTCCCCCGGCTCTTCTACCACAGCTTGAGGGCAAGCAGGAACGACCACTTGATTGTCAGTGACGGTATCTCACATGATTCCAGCGCTAGTCAGGCAATCCAATCCACCGCCGCGACGTCCACATTCACAAGCACTTCGCAGTAAGTCTGCCATACGTTCGAGGGAGTAACGAGGCTCATGTTTATCCATAGCAGTGTTAATATCGGACCTTTGTCGGTGGCGTTCTTGGCGCCATCGCTCTCATAGTATTCGGCGTGACTGCTACCCTATATCTGCGACAGAGAAGGCATTCTGATACAGTCAACCTCATCCCTGAATGAAAAGAGCAGCCATATAATCTATACACTATACAACTGAAGTACAAACGACATGCAACGCGAACACGAGTCCTTCCTTGACACACTATGTATCTTCGACCTCCATACCAATCACATCCAACCGCCGCCAGCCGTTGGCCGGGACCAACATCTACTTGATACCGTCCCCCCTGGCTTCTCCAAGTACACCACTCTCTCGAGACGTAAATAGCTCTTCTCCTGAGCAAGATCTTAAGAGAAAACCTGTGCTGCCTGACCCGACAGACATCGCTATACGACAGCCAAGTCGTCGAAAGCGCGGTTCGAGAACTCCCCTCAACCGTCACGGATGAACAGGTCGGTTTTTTCACCGGTTTGTACAATAACGATGTTCCTGCCTTGGTGGACGCCCGTGCGGTGCAGCGTATGCTGGCCGATCGACAAGCTGGTGTCAGAAAGTGGGAAAACGAACTCGGGCTGACAAGATCACACACCATTGCTATGACTCCACTGCCAGGTTACGACGTCGCTCAATGGACGTAGTTGGTCATAAATACAAGGCTAAGGTATCGGTATCTTCGGTAGTGAAGGAGCTTGCTCTTACGATAGACAACTGACATAGGGAGCTTGCGCTTTTGATTGGCCAGCACTTTTGGATCTGCACGTCTTGCGAGTTTTCTACGCCACTTGGCCTCTAATGAGACTCCCAATTTTTCCAGCGGTTGCAACCTAATCCTTTTGCCATAGCTTAGTACTGATTTCTACATTGTGATACCTACTCGCTTGAGTTACCTCACCACTGTTACGACCACGATACCTTTCTCTTCTACATCCATCTGAGGCCACTCTGTGGTTTTGGTGCGGAGAATTTGTTGTAATAATAATTCATGTTGTCGTGCACCACTTATTGGTATAAGCATCACTTCGTCACCACTCATGCATTACGTGTGAATCACCTGAAAGAATTATCATAGCGTGGGGTTGATGGGTCGACCCATCGACCAATCGTTTCGAAAATGTGGAGGGACGGATGATTGAGAAACGTGCATGTACCGCATGCGGTGGATTCAGGGTCACCGTGCCCATGAGGTAGGAAATTGTCCGAGCCCTATGTCCTCATCGTAAACCTCTCGGATGGCATGGAGGTCGGTACAGTTGTTTCGATCAGAACGGTGAGTGACTTGGTAGCTGAATCCAGCACCGTCGGCACCAAGCGAAACGTGTACACACTACTAACAATTACAACTAGCACTCGCTACCATTTGGCAGGTGAATACCCGTCGATTCTCGAGATACTCTCAGAGCCTTTCCGTCAATCGAGACAACGTGTCTAGCCAACGTTCTGGGCCTATTGGTCTCAGAACTGCCACCATGGTCAAATTTAGCCTTGGCTGGCTGCGCTGCGCCGCCCACTACTGAACTGACTGTAAGCTGCAGTTAATGCGCAGCATTCGGTATGACTGGCGTATAAAAAGGTATATCTGGTTCGGAGCTTACAATCACATCTCTCATAAGTCTCAAGGATCCGTACAATACGGCATCACTGATAATGGCGAGGCAGCGTTCGAAAGTAATTCAATCACCTTTCTCTAATACCGCTGACAACCGCAGCCAACAGTCGCCGGGTTTGGTTGGAGCCAGCCGTAGCTGGTTAGCCTACTCGGTGAGGTGGATACCGATTGTTGCTTGTACCCCTTGAGGGAAACCATTCTTAGTTATCAATCCTCCAAGGTTGAACCATACTGGAATGATGGCGGTTGTTTCCGCGAGGCATTTCAAACGCACGCGTGCACATGGAGATATTGCGAAAGTCGCTGAAACACCTCCACCGATAATGACAGCGCTAGTACCCTCACCTAGATTATGAGAATGATTTCAGCTACCAGGATAATCCAGTCGACCTTTTTTTTTGTATGATTCCGGTGGCGTGGACTGTCCACCGCGCGATGGAATCACGCCGTGGAAACCGCCGTCGACCCTAGCATAAGATTTTCAACAAGCGCAAGTATGTAGCTTTACTAGACTCAAATCGCGGAGGCAATCCAGTTACGCAGCGGCAGGAGAGTAATTGACAGTGCAGAGTTTTCCAAATATCGATATCTGCTATCGGAAAACCCCTGGCAACTGTCATCGACAGCCTTCCCCAGTTCTTGTTTTCCGTTTGTGTTTTGAGGGTTACAAAGTTCATTGTCACTTACCTTCTATCCCCGGCATCGGGGAACACTTCATAAGTTAACCCCCTATCGGGTCACGGGAAAATCTATAACTGGCAGTCACTGGCCCACCGGTCGGAAACCGGTGTATCCGTGCAATTACCCTTGGCTGTGGGGAAGGTCTATAAAAATATGTGCAGTCATCTTACGCCCACCTGAGTAGTATAACAGGTCAGCTCCGCCATGTTCGCGATTCGGTTGTTACCACATTGCGGCTGTTGATGACATGGGTAAGTCGATAGTGGCTGTCACGAAGACTGATGGTCTTCCCACGTTGCCCGTGAATCCCTATCGCTTGCATTAAGAGGCTGTGTAAAATGGCTATAGACTAAACGAGCCGTGTGTCAGTGGATTGCCCCGCCAGTCGGGCTCGCTGCATAGAGGTTCTATCTATATCGTAGTCGGACTGGCAGAGTAGTGGCGCGGCAGGCTGCGCTCACGATCTCTTTCAGGCAGGGTATAATGACCAGATATTGCATCTGGATGGATGGTACGTAGACGCAGTACGCGAATACGACATATTTTCCTTACCATCTCAGGCTTCTTACGTTTGGCATCTTATCCGGAAAGGAAGGAAATGCTTCGCATCACTCCGCAAAGCTGTACAACATCACCGAATATCAAGCTGCATTACTAATGAGGCGACGATTTACTTACATATGTGGGCGCTGCTCGTAAGCCAACTTGTGTTGCGCAGCTAACAGGACAGGAACACGGTGTCCGTGCAGGCCTCTCAACTGCCGATCGTTGGCTGGCTGTGCAGTTTGCAGGCGTATGCGTATAACTTCGATCCGTGCTTACAGCATGTGGGTAACGCAGGGGGGGCGAAGCTGGCGGAGTAATGATAGCATTGCCAAATCATTACAACGTAAGATCGCAAGAGCATGGTGGTTTGATCCGGGCCTCTCTTCAGTAGCCTCCCGTTGGCAGATCGAAAGGTTTGTCCCTTTTGTTCAAGTTCATTCCTCGCGAAATACAGGCACTAGACAAACTCTTGAGAGAGTCGGTGTTGATCGATCGATCGTCCGGCAAAAGCGCTTCCTTTAGTTTATGGCAAATTTTTCGTGCATGCTTACTGTCTCCTGCACAACTTCTCCATGGAGTCAAAATCAGCCAAGATAGTTCCTGAGCAACGTGCCTCGAATTTCATGCACCAGTAGTTAGACATTTGCCATCTTCCATGAAAATAGGTATTGGAAGAATCTGAAGGAAGATAGATGTTCCTTCCCGAAGTAATCAAAATGCCATGCCACAAGGAGAAACAAAGAAGGATGTCCTTGCTATGAGTATGGTCGATTGTTGAGCCAGCTAGCGCTTTACTAGCCCAATGCTGTAGACACGAACCTCGTTTTCATGAGGAAGCCTCTGTAACCGGCTGCAGCTGTTTCCGAACCCTGGAATTTTGATCGCAGAACAGCTTGATTGGGTGGATAGCGTCTCCTGGAAACGGTTGTAGGAGATACATACCAACAAGCAAGCGACCACCGGCGAAACGAGAAAATCACACCTAAGCATTGGATGAAGAACCGCCAAAGAATTGGTCGTCCAACTTCGCTTGTCCTCGCGACTGTCTAATCATTTCATTGAACAGGCGAAGTACGGCCGCGACCGTGGCCATCGGAACAGTCGAGCCGAGGTTCTTCTGGCCTACCCTAGGCCTGTAGTTCTTCACTAGCTTCGCTATTCGCAATTAGCACTGGTATGCCCTAACCTACCGCCTCTCTGGCGTCCTTCATTTGCAAGTTGAGGCTGCACCTACGAACACCAGGTGAAACGATGCTCCTTCTTAGTGTCATTTGACATGCGGGACCCTAGGTATTGTGGGGACAATGTGAACGCCCTCAAGTATCCACAAACCATCTTACTACTACAAGTATCAAAAAAACTGGCGGAGCACCCTTCACTCTAGTTCAATCAGTTAAATTTGACATAAGACTTCGCAAAATACATTGGGGGTCATGATGCAAGGGAAAGGACACAATGTAATACAGACTCGTACGACGTCAATGTACCAGACAGCTCAGAGACCACCACGCAGACGGAGAACGAGGTGCAGAGTACTCTCCTTCTGAATATTGTAGTCGGAGAGGGTACGACCATCCTCAAGCTGCTTGCCGGCAAAGATCAAGCGCTGCTGGTCAGGAGGAATACCCTCCTTGTCCTGAATCTTCGCCTTCACATTGTCAATGGTGTCCGAAGACTCCACTTCCAAAGTGATCGTCTTGCCAGTCAATGTCTTCACGAATATCTGCATACCACCACGAAGGCGAAGGACTGCCGTCGACATGTCAGCGGGAGTGCAAGCGGAGAAACGGGTGATACATACCAAGATGAAGCGTTGATTCCTTCTGAATGTTGTAGTCGGAAAGGGTGCGACCATCTTCCAGCTGCTTGCCAGCGAAGATCAAACGCTGCTGGTCAGGGGGGATGCCCTCCTTGTCTTGAATCTTCGCCTTAACGTTGTCAATAGTATCAGAAGACTCGACCTCGAGAGTAATGGTTTTCCCAGTGAGCGTCTTCACGAATATCTGCATCCCACCGCGCAGACGAAGCACGAGGTGAAGGGTGGACTCCTTCTGAATGTTGTAGTCCGACAACGTGCGACCATCCTCGAGCTGCTTCCCAGCGAAGATGAGGCGCTGTTGGTCGGGAGGGATACCCTCCTTATCTTGGATCTTCGCCTTAACATTGTCAATGGTGTCGGAGGACTCAACCTCGAGAGTGATCGTCTTGCCCGTGAGGGTTTTGACGAAGATCTGCATACCACCGCGGAGACGGAGGACGAGGTGAAGGGTGGACTCCTTCTGGATATTATAGTCTGAAAGCGTGCGGCCATCTTCGAGCTGTTTACCAGCAAAGATGAGACGCTGTTGATCCGGAGGGATGCTGTGGGATGTTAGAAACCTTTGCATCGTTGAGAAAGGAGAGTACGTACCCCTCCTTGTCCTGGATCTTGGCCTTGACGTTATCAATGGTATCGGAGGACTCCACCTCCAGGGTGATAGTCTTCCCCGTCAGAGTCTTAACAAAGATTTGCATGCTGGGTCGTCAGAAGAGTTGCAGTGGTCAAATGCGGTGAGTCGTTGCAAGAGCCCTGCCACTCCGAGTGGCTTATATACCAGGCGATAGCGGAGTTTGAAAGCACCCCAACGAGTCAGCGGGGTGGAGCACGTGACATGCTGTGTATGTCAGAATGACGCAGTGCGTTCGAGAGCAATTCCGAAACAAGCTGGATGTGCCAGCATGCTGTGGAAGGGGCTCATGACACGCGTTTCTTCAAGGGCGAAGGGTATCCTCGCCGGATCAGATCCTGGTACAGGAGTAATGTCGGATCAGGGAATACTAGATAGTGTGCACAAGTCTCCTGTTTATGAATTCGAAGGAGGGTCGGTAGTTTACGGCCAAGATGCTAATTCGTACTGCATGCACCATACTCACGGGCGTGACACGCCGATAGTCTTTGTCGAGTAATAGCACAAGAAAAGAGTGACGAGGCAAGCACGACAGCTAGAGGCGCACGCGAACCATGAGGTCAGAACGAACGAACGGGATATCGTGTTCTCATTTGAAAGCTGTCTCCGAGAGAGAAAAAGTACTACTTCTTTTTCTTCGGCTTTTTCTTCTTGATACCGCCCGAAGCTGGTCCGGCCTGCTGAGGGGGTACAGGGGAAGTAGCACGAGGCTTTCCAGCGTCTCCGTCATGCTGTGGCGCTTTTGAAGTTGCAGGAGGGGGCGTTGGCTCAGGACGCCTATTCTGCATTTTTTGCATCAGGGAGAGGTTTAGGGTTTCAAATCGATTCAGAAAGATCGATGAGTATGTCTTGAATTTGATACACTGGATATCCCCGATAACATCTGCCGTTAATGCACGTCTCGATGTCACCAACAATCCACTCTACTCACTGTCGTATCATCGGTGATCTTCAACACCAGCTTGCCCTCGGATGACCTCCATTTCACACAATATCGTGTCTGGACGCGGCGATATTCAGCCTGCAGGCCTCCATGCGGCGGTTAAGCGGGATTTACCTTGTTAGGTGACTTTGCATACAGATTTTCTGCGGCCTCTTGGTATTCTTGCCAGGAGGCGATGTATACCATCGTCGCATAGCGGAACAACGCGTCCTCGTTCCCGCCAGGAGGAGCGTGATGCGGTCACGCCCTGTGTGACGTCGTGACATTGCGTGACACAAAATCACGAGCGGCCGAGCACCATCCGAATAGCGCGCGCTCTGACTGCCATCACTATTAGATTAGTGTGTTCACACCCAAGGGTTTTTTCTCTCTCCTTCTTACTATCATTATTGGCCTTTGATTTGTTACCCTCTTATTCCCTGTTCAAGTCTTGTCCAATAGAGCCATGGCGACGGAACAACGGAAGCGTGAGTACATACTAGATTCTGGTCGGGGAGGTTCGACCTGACCAGGAGGAAATCGATTTATTTAGCACTTCCTTTCATTGCTAACTTTGCGGCGGGAGCGATCGCTGGAGTGTCGGAAATCTTGACTTTTTACCCCCTCGGTAAGTGGTGTCCAATGCCGCTCAAGAGCAGTCGCGTGACTATATGTGGAACGCCTATAAGATGTTGTGCGTTCCTTGTCTTGTCAAACACTGGACATACGGTCATGATATGTGGCTTTAGGTGAAAACTCGTATGCAGCTTGAGACCGGCAAATCCAAACATGGAATGGTTGGAACGCTAACAGCGATCGTCCGTGAGGAAGGGTAAGTCTAGGGAAAGCGATCGTTGTTACTTATGCTGTATCTGCCCCAATTTTCTCAGTGTAGGAAGATTATACCGAGGTACCACATCCCCTTCTCTTGCGTATGGGCAGTAATGGATATTCGCTAGGCTTGGTACCTCCCCTCCTCCTCGAGGCACCTAAGCGGGCTGTGAAATTGTAAGTTGTGTCGTCCCTTGCTTGAAATGGGTGCCAGAAATTCACCATTATCAGCGCTTCGAACGATTTCTGGGGGAAGACATACCTTAAACTTTCTGGCGAATCCAAAATGACCTCCCAACTCTCCATCATTACCGGATGCAGTGCTGGGGCCACCGAAAGCTTCGTCGTTGTGCCATTCGAGCTAGTAAAGATCAAGTGAGTGTCAGTCTTCGATGTGTGGTAGCTATATTACTAAACCAATCGCAGGCTACAGGATAAGACCAGCACCTTTGCTGGCCCTATGGATGTGGTCAAGCAGGTGATTAAAAAAGAGGGCGTTTTAGGCCTCTACGCTGGTATGGAGGCTACATTTTGGAGGTAGGTTACTCGTCAACTCAGGTATGCCATGTCCGATTCACATTTCTGACAGACACTTTTGGTGGAATGGCGGATACTTTGGTTGTATTCACCAAGTACGTGCCATGATGCCTAAGGCAGAGGTAAAGTTGTTCTGTAACCTGTCTATAGCTAGGACACTTATCTGTGGAAACCAATACAGACACCTCAGGGCCAGTTGTTCAACAACTTCGTCTCTGGATCTGTCGGAGGTTTCATGGGCACCGTCCTTAATACCCCGTATGTATGCCAATGGTATAGAACGACGTAACCTAACTTTACTATGCACAGATTCGATGTTCGTCATATTTCATTCTGATCTAGAATGCTCCTCAACGGCGTATATTTTTGTAGGTGGTGAAATCCCGTATTCAAAGTGTCAGCAAAGTACCGGGTGTAGTTCCCAAGTACAACTGGACCTACCCAGCGTACGTCGTAGTTCCTCTCCGCTCATGCGATGGCTCATCGTCACGTCGCAGGCTTGTCACAATTTTCCGAGAGGAGGGTCCCGCAGCTCTCTATAAAGGATTTACGCCCAAGGTACTTCGACTCGCACCAGGCGGCGGAGTGTTGTTGCTTGTGGTAGAATTCACTCTCAATATCTTTAGACAAGGTCAGTCGTGTTCAGTCTTTCCTTAATAAAAACATATCCTGACAGCATCTGCAGCTCTTGGACCGCCCTACATATAGATGTTTATGTACCGCTGGCTTTCACATTATGCGCACTCTGTTTAGAGCCTTCTCGCCTGCTGAAATCCTATCAGACAACCTCCGAAGGTAAGCGCCTGACACGTAGCACCATAGTCCTGTCCTCTTGAGAGTAAACCAGTGTGTTGTAATCTTACAGGTAAATTACGCCTGCGAAGTCCACGGAAGATGTGTACAATTCACCCTTACAAGGCTTGAATCGAAATAGGGTCTGCGAGTGCTCACCAATCACGTCCATTGCAACATGTCTGACTCAGAGTCCATTCGTGCTACCCGCTCTCAGTGTCCCTTGTCCAGCCTTGAATGACTCAGACAACATGGCTACTTATAAGTAACACTGATTCTCTCCTGTTCCCGAACCTGATCGTTGAAGACCGACAGGTAGACCTCGTGATGAGAAGGATATAAGGCTGTACCAGCTGATCCGCGCTCTCTGCATTGTCTGCAGTCTCCTTCCCAACGGCATTCTTGCCTGCTTTTGCGAGGATCCTATTTCGTGGACGTTTCCTGAGCCTCGATCTCGATCAGCACAACTACGTCGAACGCGACATATCCCCAATGACACTGGTCACCACCGACAATGTGTCCCTCAGCTCTTTCCTCATTCACGCAAAGCTTGTTTCAAGTGGTGGACAGGCTGTGCCATAAGGACTCGAAAACGTTTAATGCAATCGCTGCTCATTCGTCAGACGTTGTCCACTTGTCAGTCTGACTTATACATATTTATACACTAAAGAAGACCTTCGAAAAAATTGTGCTGTTGTGAAGCTGAAGTTAGGTGTTGGTGTTTCAAGTGCCAGCGATGATTTGTAAAGCCAATACCAAAGCCCTCAGGATGCTCCCGACGCATGTGCCGCAAGCACGAGATTACTTCTTAACTGATCGGACTTCTAGCAAGGAGTGTTAATTGAGAAGGGTATCTTCGTGTAACTACTGAACTGTGTTGGGTGTCGAAAAACATATAATAGTGATGGAGAAGTAGCAGCACATTCATGAACATGGACTACTATGCAGGAAAATCTTGTATACAGGATGAGGTCTCAATCTCTGACAGCACTATAGTCTAGAGGTTTATGGATCATTGAACACATTTTCGTTTTGCTGTAAGTCTAGAGTACACCAGGCCATCCCTGAAATCTTTCTGCATGGTAATGGGCTCAAACACATACTCTCACCATACAAACTCATAACTGATGGCCAAAAAGGTCATGACACCAGCGATGTCAATATACAAGTGGCACATAGACACAAAAGTCCGTAGAAGTGGGATAACGGTCTGTGATAACTTTTAACATTTGATGCATTCATTTACACACAGTAGTAGAGTAAAGCTCCAATTTATCCAGTTATCACCAAACTCCCCTCCCCACGAGACCAGAGTTACCGATCTGGTATGATCGATAACGACGGAGTTTATGCACCTGGGTCTTGCCCAGGAACAGGCTCACACACGTATCCCCGGGCAATAGCTTCCCCGATCCTCCTCCGGAACCATGCCTGCCTAACCTCATGTGAAGCTTTTGGTGCAAGTGCCAAATATGCATCCGCATGAGAGACATTTTGGTAGAAGCACTCCACCATGGCAACCACTTGAGCCGGACTTAAGTTTCCTGAGTCAAGCTCCAGCAACTTCGTCACTGCCGAACTTTGTTTGTGCAATGCAGCATATTGATCCATCAGCTCCATCATGGAGGAGGTGACAGTTTGAGGTAGGGGGGGTACGATCTAGGTGTCGTTGGACAGGAGATGCCAGTATTACGGGCTGAAGGCAACCCTTCAGTTTCCTATCATGTATCAGATCAGCCAAATGATTGCATAATTGCTGTATCCACATGGAAAAGCTCACTGGACAAGTTACAGAGACGGCACGGAAACAGGACGTGAATAAGGGCTTAGGTGGCACGTACAATCAGATATGCGATATGAGGGTGCTTAGTAGAGCGAGCATGCAGTGCATACGTATTTATGTAGGTACCTGCGTCGAGCAAACAGATATAAAGAAAACAACCCGAAAAGGAAATCAGCATGCCGGCAATAGCATTGATACAACAGCTGCAGACGCAGCGAGCGCAGCATTGCATCGATGTCGATGAACGTTCAACTATATACTGTGTATGTGTGACGAACGGAGACTAATCACGACAAGGTAAAATTCTGCTCGAGTTGCAGCTGGTGATAAGTTAGACAGTTTTTCCACTTCGAAAGCTTCACGTTCACGGTGGGTTAGTGGACGCAAAGAGAAACGCACATATATACGACATCGGGTTTATACCATGAAGTTCATGCGGAGTCCGTATTCTACTGCTACGTGTGCACGATCTACTGCGTTAAGAGTATTTCAGTCCACCTTGGTCGACTTGCGATCTACCAGCGTGTCTGCCGTAAGATACTCGCCAGCCGCACATATTCCAGCCGACCAAACCAGCAATAGAGACGTGATGCAGAAGAAACTGATAGACTGGCCGATCTCCAACCAAGAACCTATACATGTTTTATTAGGAACAAGCAGCGTATGATATACTAGTGAGAACACACCGGTATCTGTTACATTCAAAAAGAACGTCATCGTCATCCCTGGGTGTTTGTGAGTATGCAAAATATAGCGGTGAGAGCAGAGACATTTACCATCTGTTAGAGTGAGGGCAACCAAGAATAGGGAGAATGGAGGGAGGTGAAGACGTGCGTTGAGAGTGGCGAAGGCTACCGATAAGATAACGTATGGACAGACGATCTTGAATATCTAAACGATCCTATGAGCGCGTGTGTTCCGAAGGGGAACAAACAGATAACCAACCAGAAGCGCTGCCATCAAGAACGGGTTAAAGATAGGTACAAGGCGATACACGGGCTCGAGGTAGAACGATCTGCATATTAGTTCGCCACAGCAATAGGGTCAAACGATGCTCTACTCACGATATAGAAGCAACGCTATATGCGGAATGGATCAGTAGGGGAGTCACGAAGATGACACTGCGAATACCCACTTCCCCGTCCCAAAGAATGCCACTTGAACATAGAACAAGAAAAACAACGCAATACGGATATCATCCGCGCGGAATCGGTAGGATATCGACGGTTGTTGATCAGCCGCAGACCCGTTCCCGTTGGAGATGTCAGAGTTCCGCACGAGTGCCTCAATTTCTATCCAAAGAAGCAAGTTGCAGGTATAGGCGGAGTAGAAAAGTCCTTCGACGCTTATCGATAAAATAACAAAGCAGACAGCAAATGCGAGAAAAAAGGATATGATCTTGGATGTCGGAGATGGATGGCGTACTTTCGAAATGAATGGATACACGGAGGATGATGCTACGGCAACAAGCTCAATAAAAACGAAGAACCCCAGTAAGCGGAAATCCACGCACCAAGAATCAACCAGGCAGCGATCTGATGGAGTCGAGGCAATCCAGCCTTGGCCTGCAAACAGCCAACGGAGCTAGAGGTGACTAGCATCATGGCCGCGACCAGGCCCATCTGCACACCTTCAGTGGCAAACCAACTCGTAGTCAAGGAACTCACTTGAATCGCACAGGATATCCTCACCGACTTGTCCACGACATTTCGGCCGGAAGAATATAAATGAATGGCCCCTATCAGCAGCATGACACCTCCACCTGCCAAACTACGTGCAAATTAACTGGGTCATACAGGGAAATGTTCAGAATACTCACATTGAGGGCAGACTTTCCTCCTTGTCAACCGCCAGGAGGGGAAACACACCAGTCACGATACAACTTCCACACCACAACCCTACAAGCTTCCAATTTTGAGAAAGCAACCAAGAGGGCCACATGAACAGCGGCCACAGAACACCAATTACTACAAAACCGGCACTCCATATGGAACGATGCGTGTAAGCAACCTGTGTGTAGGCCACTGAGCTAAAGACAAGGATGACGGCGATAAGGAACAGCGACATACCACCATGCTTTGCAGCGCAGAGATAACCAAGATCAACTGCACGCATAGGTTTCGGTATGTCGGCGAAGATTCGGATACACATTTGCAAAGGGCCGGTACGCCGCGAGAGTAAAATTCCCTCCAGAAGTAACAAGGAAAAGCTACATAAACATAAAACGTCCAAGGCGAATTCTGTATCCAAAATGCGGCCCAAAAACCTAATAGTATGGCGATGGTAACGACGTTGACAACTCCGCTTCTGGATGCAGAAAGGGAAGCTGCGGGCGGTAGCAATGAGATTGAGGCGTATGCCACCCATCCGAGGTATGCCACGACGACGATAGCGCGGATCAATAGCCGGTCGTAGCTGTTGTCTGCGTTAGCGCGTGCCGTACTGGGTACAACAGCTTACTGACGTCTCCAAGTAACGCAAACCTTGCAAACAATCTTCGCTCAGTTCCATGGAATATCTACGCGCATCGTACCACTTTCCCTCTTCAATTAGTCGTTCTATGGCAGCAACCTTTCGGATTCGAGCTGGCACGTCCAACTCTTCGTCCTCCAAGAGACCGAAGGGCTTATAGAAAATGGCATGCGCAGCTTTCATTTCT
The DNA here is from genome assembly GCA_024663395.1 of Pisolithus tinctorius. NCBI lineage: Eukaryota > Fungi > Basidiomycota > Agaricomycetes > Boletales > Pisolithaceae > Pisolithus > Pisolithus tinctorius. The sequence continues at coordinate 138,510 of JANFAH010000067.1, read as the reverse complement.
TTGGGCAATGAGTAGGTATCAGGTACAACGCAAAAGAGTGGAATATTACCATGTTTCACCAGATAATGCTCCAGCAGAACCTGTACGTTGACCAACGAATACCGAGCGAGTGCTTCCTCCCCTTCAATGGGCGCGAGGTAGCCAGCTCGTGTCGGGTCAATATCAGGTAACACGCCTACCGAATTTGATGGCCAGTCTATCCCGATGAGTGTCGCCATCAATGGTGCTAAATCTGCTTGTGACACGTCTCGTCGCAGTAGGTGGTCCAGATTCCATGGTTTAGAATACTCATCGTGTGATGTGGGCGTCGAGTCTGAGAGTGGACCACGAACGCCCTTACCCCATGCAATCAAGGGTGTACGGGTACTATCCGGATCTGAGCTCGACGTCAACTTACTACGTCAACGGAGAAGAATGAGAGAAAAACGTTACCACCGTCTCCATGGTTCCCTATCTTAGACATTCCGTGATCAGCGGTAAAAACATAACTCGTCTCTTGGTCCCCGTAGAATTGAGAAACAAGGTTCTCGACCTGACCAACAATGTTGTCCACGATTTGAATGTTTTGCATGTACTCCTGTGATGACGTTGTATATCCCAAAAACGTGGCAGATCGGGCTGACATACCATGGAAAACGGCCTATATGCGTGTCCGGTCGTGTCCAACCCGAGCAAATGGAGAAAGAATATGACTTTGTCTCCCCGTAATTGAGAGTTCAACGTAGCGTCCGTTGATGCATTCCGAAACAGTATGCGAAGCTGATCCAGAACCCAAGTGTCTAGGGTAGTCGCATCTAAAATAAAGAAAGGACACCGATTAAATCGAGACCTATCCCGAATCTTGAAACTCACCCTTTGTAAAATCCTCTGCTTCCTCGTCGTAACACCAAGTCAGCACTTTGCCGGGACTCGCGCCTTTTGAGAACATAGGAAGGATGTCAGGGGAGCCAAACGAGAATGTATGGCTGGATTGGTTAAACACCGAGTCGAAATCCACCTTGCCAAAGTGAGTAAACGGTGAGTAGAACTTTTTCAGAGGTGCACCTTACTGGGTTGGTCTTCCAGCCCTAGAAAAGCAATGTTTAGACTGTGTTCTGTCTATTGCGCCTACTTTGTCTAACCTTTGTCACCGCGGACACGTCTTCGTACATTCCACCTGAGATACGTGAGTGTCATCATGAAGAGCACGCGCGTAACCAGACAAACCAATGATAGCAACGTGGCCTGGACGACTTTCCGTTGGCACTCTCGTATGTGACACGCCAAACGCCCCGCGTTTCTCTGCAATTGAACGCAAGTGGGGTGCTACCACTGTCGGTGAAGACTCGCCGAACGCGAATCCATTCGGAGTGAACAAAAGATCGGCACGCAGACCGTCAGCTGCAGTCTGTATGAGTCCACCAAGAAGCAGGGTCACTGGAGGTAAGTAACTTACCAACTATCAGGACGAGACGCTTTGCTTCGCCGTGACTTTGGGATCCATGGTGGTTCATTCCATGAACTACCGGACTTGTGAAGTAGCAGTCGAATACTGATGCTATGAATACCACATGGAATACAATCCCAAGCAGCAGTAATTTCAGTACATTCTGACTGGGGCCAGTACTGGCCATGTCGTTGATGACAGGGACAAGCTCGGCCTCAACAACGGAGAGTCCATGATGGGCTTATGTAATGCAGTACGAGGAAGGGAAACGCGCAACTTGCAATCCATGCATGAAGTATTTATGTATACAGTATCGCACCGACTCGGAGCCAGAGTATTAGCAGCGGGTAAGTATACAGTTCAAAGGTAACAGTGCTACAGTGCAGTTCCACGCTCGAAGCTGGCACGAATCTCTGCAGTATATTTATCGTAGTATCTTGCAATCTGAGGCGCGGAGCAATGGATAAGAAAGGCATCACGGCAAGTAAAACGGAAGAATACCGACCTTCTTATTGAATACACGATTCCGCTCGTTGATATACGTGATGTCACCCTCGTCCTCGTTGTGCCTCTTGCGCGAAAACTTGGCCTTTTTATCGACGCTGTCAAACAAGTGGTAAGGACACCTGTCAAGAGGGCACAGGAGAGGAAGACACTGACTCTCGGTTGAGCTTGCTGATTAGCCGGTCAATAGCCTCTTCAGAAGGCTTGTTATCAGCATAGAGCAGCGTGTTGGCATCTCTGTAGAAAGCGTCCACGGCCATACGCTGTTCAACTGTTGGAACCATCTGCTGGAGTGATTAGTTTACGGATATCATTCGTCGGAGTGTGCAAACCTGGGCACCACTTGGGTCAAATACTGTTAGTGCACTCGATGATGAACCGGAAGGCGTGGAACTGCCCGAGCCCAATAGAGTCCCAGCAGCCAAGCCCAAGGCCTGATCCTTCTGCTTATTGTATGCTTCCATGTCGGGTTTGATAAAGTCCAAGTCCTTCTTATACCGTCGGTGTGCAGCATGCACGTCATCTGCAACCGATCATCATCTCCCCGTTATTTTGCTTGAAATAACCTGCGAGATTGACGCACCATGAAACTCGTAATCTGCTCTCCGAGCCTTTCTTGCCAACTTCTTCTCCCACTTTTCATTTTCTTCTATTGTCCACTCCCAATTCTTTGACCGTTCGACATCTTCCCCTCGTTCCTCTGCTTCCGCCTGTGTCCGAAGCGTCTCGGCAAGCTTTTTCTGCCGTTCTATACGTGCCATATCGCGTGCTGTTACTTTCGCTCTTGCAGACTCCTTAATGAGTGACTGCCGGTTGGCTTTCGTGGATGTACGCTGTTATACCAAGGTGAGGTATCCACAAAGAAAGATTCTGAAGTAACGAACCATTTTAGCCCGCAATTCATCAAGCTTCGCTTTCCTATCCTCTACAGTCACCATTGTTAAGTCAGAAATACCATTGCCTCTGGTCGACGGCGATGGGGAACTTGCCATAGTGCTTTTTGATGACGTAAGCAGAACCCGCCACTTGTTAGTCCCGAAGGCTAACCCGGCTCTTCTCGTTCTTCTACATATGACTGCCAACAACGCCATCGTCGATCTCTGTGGCGAAGGCGGATGATACCCACCTGCATTTCAGCTGTCGGATGGACACTCGGATCCCAGGCTTGCCGCTATTTTCCACTCCTGCCCTGACTCCCGAAATGAATTCCTCGCGAATACAGGTCTCAGATCATTGGACACGATTTCCGCAAGTTTAGGTGATTGCTGCTCCCCCAATTTTGCCAGGGTAACACAAGACAGACCTTCGCCTCGCATTTTCGTGACAACCTTTCAGATATATGCGTCATCATCGTTTCTCATACCATCGCCCAGCAAGCAAAGGACGGTTAATCCGCGGCGTCCGCTGCGATAAAGACTCAGGCTTAAGATAGCATTGGCAACAAGACGGGACTATGATGTGGGCTGTTGTCTAACGGAAATGCCAATGAATGATCTTGTATCTTCTATTCATTTCATCCATACGCACGACATGCGGGGTTCTTCAAGTATCGTTGACATAGACAACAACGGTTGAACATTTACACGACGCTCTCAGCTATCCTACACAGAAAAAAATTGCTGGTTACACCACTCGCACTCCCCAGGCCCTCGCTCACTCATTAGGAAACTCGAACTTGAACAACTCGGTTGGGGGGTAGAAAGGTGGGAATGACCGACCCACGATGAGAGGCCCGACACGGATCTAAGAAATGTATGTTTCAGTCCTCTAAAATGTCACCATAACCAATGTTCCACAGTTACCTGACGATTTTCACCTTCGGTCGGAGCGATCCATCCGATTTCTTCGGGGGAATCAAGCCTCTTGGTGATCCTGTCCACCCATTCATACGCAGCCACGATTAGTCATACGAAGTTATCAGAATCTAAGGGGCCAGGGCGGAGGCAGTGAATGCGACCTACGTGTATGCATCGTGATTGCTTCTGTATGTGACAACCCACTCTTGTGCGGCTCCCTCCACAACAGCAAATAACCTCCCATCCAGCTCGACGACTTGTAACCCATTGATGGTAAGCAAGTATGTGTCCACTCCGACCCGCTGGAAGATGAACTGCACAAAGTACATGGGTGAGTGAACGAGGTGAGTTAGGTGACCCCATATTCACTATGATACGTACCCTTGGAGGTTGGACACCGGAAGCCCTGTCGATCAAGTTGACTGGTAAGATGGTCGGCAAAATCGGGGGAACCCCAACGTAGGGATTGCCGTCGAGAGTCGAATAGATGACGACCTCTTCGTCCACTTTGAGATTGTTGGGCATGCTGAAAGTGTCGTGTTCGCTCGCAAGACTAGATATGAGGGATTTGAAGACTCGACAGCGTCGACTCTGGGAGACAGATGAAGGTCATCGTCCTTTTATCCTCTGCAATATGGCGCTAAGGACATCACGATTAGATCACGTCTTCAAGTTGGCGCAATGTTACGCCTCTCAAGCACATGCCTGATTCGATTGGCTTCCATTTGACCTGTCAGACCACAAGGAGAAAAGATGAGCCTGGCTTTGAACCCCCGTTGTTGGAGCTTACCGATCCTCTGGGACGAAATTGACCAAAATTCTGATCCATCGGATCCCCCAATCTGCGCATCGCATTTGATCATGTCCCTATTTACGGACTTCGTCGAAGCGTCTCCCCACATGACGTGATCCACGGATACTTGCGGTTGGAATTGGCAGGGAAAAGCAGCCATAGTGGGCTGGTCGGAACTGGTTTCCTACCCGAAGTAGAACGATCTCGGGTCACGCACGGTGGAATAGTGTGTTTCGAGCATAACCTGGCGGTGAGCTACCCGGGAAAAGCAGACCGTCGACGGACTCTTCATCCTGACACTCTTACGTTGATGCCCACGCCGGCACCCAATTGGTTAATTAGCGCAACCCAGATTGCCCCCCATATATCATATCTTACTACTCTGCTCCACCCAGAGCTTCCTTCGCAAAAATTCGGCGTCTGCGACAAAGAAAGTTCTTCCCTCGAAATCCCATTGGCCTGAAACCCGCTATGGCGCGTTCCGACGTGTGGATATTGATAGTACGTAGTTTCTTCTGTGAACCGATTTGTAGAAGCTTCTATTCGGCTTGTCATTGATGATATTATAATGATGCTGTCGCGGGAGGCAGGGTTCTTGCCTCTCAGATCTCAGGCACCATCTATCTCTTGTCTGGACTGGTGCCGTTACGTGATACTCAATCACGTCCACGTGACCACAAAGTGTCCCGCTGTTCTGGATATTTGGCTCTCGTGTCTCCCCTCCTCTAGAGGCAATGTGACTATCTATTGGGTGATTTTCTGTCGCTTTCTATTCGTTGCATCTGTGCGCGAAATCCGGGGAAACATTAACATATACAACCATACTTCAGCATTTCTGTGCTGCCGTACCGTTGATTTCTTGTTCAAGCATCAGAAAACTGGAACATATATAACTCCTGTGGCCGATAGAAAGGCGGGGATGACTGACCCAACAAGAGGGGTTTGACGAGGATCTGAAGAGAAAGAGAAAAGGACTCTGGTCTTACAGATTCTCTCTACAGCCTAGATTCCACCGTTGCTGGCTTTCACTTCCGATCACAGCGATCCATCCTATCGATTCAGTTCTCTTGACGCTCCTGTCCATATATCCATTCACACGCAGCCACGATCAGTTATATCATCCCGTGTGGTCCATTGCTCGTAGGAAGAACTTCACAATCGTGGAACTGCAAACTAATGGCGACGTGACAGTATATAACTTTGGATGACTTTGGAGTCTTGGAGGGATGGTGATTATTTACACATCAAAATAACGTGTTACTGTCGCTGTTGTGCTGATGTATTATCCAAGGTTTCTTCACACCAGGAGCCCGTCCGACACCTCCGCGATGTCCGCACAGCAAGATACATCTTATGCTTCGACGTTTTTGCCTTCGCATTGGCCAGGATCCTGAACCAGGAACAAAAATACGTCTTACCAAAACCATATGAATCGTAACACGTACTGTCGAAGACAGGCTTGGTTATCGTCAGCTGTGTCAGAATTCATCGCCTGGAAAGCTATTGCGATTCTCCGTAAGCACTGGTAGCCACGTGGATGGTCCCGTGATTTGTAAGTTTCCAGTTTCTGAAAGAGAGGTCACTTACCATGAGCCTCCACTGCGCCTTCACATCTAAATCCAGGACGTAATGCACAATCTAGCGCACTACATCAGGCGGCTTTTCTGTGAGTAAAATAACAACTGCCTGCCTTTGCTGTCGCCTGCAGAACTGCCGAGGAGATCTCGCGCCAACAAACCAGCAAAATCTACGATATCATCAGATGAATTGAGAATTCATTCTACTGCTGTTCGCACCCTTCCGACAATGTCCTCCTCGAGGGCGCGTCGTTCTTCGTCCTCCTCCGTTGTCTCTAGGACCCTCTGCAACGTCTTCACCTCTTGCACCAGTGATCGTATGCTGTGCATAGCTCAATCTATGAAAACGAAGGTCATTTTCGACACTATGCACACCTCTCATTCGCATTGTAGCTTTGTTCTCTATCGAAACTCAGTTCCGCGTATGGAAAAGAAAATAAGGTCAGGCACTCACAAATCGCATAGTGTCCGGGGGTCTGTCGCGAGAAAGGAGTCGATTATGCCCTGAAGTAACTGTTTGCCAACACTGTTAAACTGATATGTATGGTCAGAACTGACATCGGCAATGCTTACCTCAAGACCAAGGGTCTTCGTTATCGGATGCATCCGGTGCATTGCTTGTTTTAACGCTGAACACCAACGAAAGTTGCACTCTTCCATCATCTGAAGGAATATCACCTTAGAATCTTTGGCGGGTGATTCTTTTAAGGTATTTCGTTGGTCTCTCTGAATAGCCGAAGGACCTGTCATCACGTATTGGGTTTGTACCAAGGTGCTAACCGAGAGATATTACCTTTAGATATCGTATGGTTCGGTCGTGCACACACTCTCGAATCCGACATCAGGCGGTCGAAAACATTTATTTCCCCAACCTGACGTGTTGCAATGTCGGTTAGAGAAATGGAGGACAAGAATGTCATTTGCATACAAGGGTTTTGATATGCTCAACACCAAACATGTCCTTGAAGAATTGGATAGCATTGCTCCTCTGACTCCTTGGGGCCGCACCAGCTATCGAGTTGAAGTGGTTCCTCAAGGGGCATATCGTCAATCAATGCTCAGTTCCACCCACGATCGGAGACCGGCCTACCTGATCTCTTCAAATTCCAGGTTTGAACTCCCGCAGGCACAGAAACGCGCTTGAAACCAAATGCAGGGGTACCCGATGCTATATAATGGCATTACTGGACGCGGGTGGGATTGCACTAGTGTGGTAGATAGTTCCGGACGTGAGAATCGCAAGATTCAGAAAACTTACAGCGGTTCCTCCAGCTTGGGAACTGCAAAATCCCCGTCTTGGGCTTTTCTTCAGAGGTATTGGTCGCAAAGGCAGCTGAGCACTGGACGACCATTGTTACCAAACAACAGTTGGCGGCGCGAGTAGACAGTGCCTTCAGCAAAGAGACAGCAGACCGAGTGTTTGGGAGCGAAAGGCCAACCGGTGCACGCAGAACGAGCGCGGGATCCGCTTGAAAACGTTCGCTGGCCATTGCTGGAGATGAATATAGTCGGCACATCACCACCCGTAATATTGCTGCTGCGTTCACTGCCGATTTCGTGCACAACAGGTCTGAGGTCCGGGTCTTCAGGGTCAATTCCAAGCTCTGGATTGAGCAACCTCAGATCCTCGAAGATGTTACCTCGATGTTCGATATACCCTCTGGGGTTACTGTAACCATAATCGCCTAACTGCCAGGATTAGGCTCGACTTTCCAGTGGGCAGACAGAAACAAAACTGTACCTTGACCCCATTCCACGCATTGGCAGCATAAAATGCTGCTGGAGTCCCATCTACCAACAAACGGTGATGATCAACGGTCCATGGCCAGTCGGTTCGTGCCATAAGGCCAGGTGTATCACGTCCATCGGTGATTCCCTATGAAAACGTCAGTGCGCACATCCTGCACCCGAGGGTCGGCGTCAACTGACACAGGCCACTCTCCATCCGAACCTGTCCCAGCGACAGCTGACACATTGCACAACATCAACATCGACTTTGCAACCAACTGACTTGCCCCACCTGCCACAGACAACTTCCACAGCCAGTATAGAATTAGGGATATGCCAGTGTCTGCTGTAGAATAGCTTGCGTCCCCGGCCAAAGCATACTTCAGCCATACGATGGGCGTAAACAACGTTCGCTTTGCGCATGCGATCATACACCTTCCAGGCGTAGGACTCCCAAGAAGACCAAGCTTCTCGTTCATCAGAAACGATATGCACCCAGCCCTGGCCGAAGCAGTGACCATACACAACTGCAAAATAAGTGTTGGTCTTTCTGTTGGAATACACTACAACAACGAGAGGCTCAACGGTTGACAACCTGACAAGATTGTCTGTGAAGGTCACGTCCTTCGGATAGACAGCGCAACGAGTGAAACCGCAGTAGGGAACGGACCTATCGTCGATTTTGAATGTGAAGTCGTGATGTACCTTGTCGCGATAAGCGAGATGAAGTAATTGGTACTCCAAGAGTGGTTGTCGCTCCCCAGTTGGGCCAAAGTACCTGTAGTAATTGGACCTAAAGGCTGCCAATCGAATGGTGATTGGGACCAGTGCATCATTTTTGTAGCACGCCAACGCTGCTTGAAAGACTGATGGACACCCGTAATAGCGTACAACAGGAAGCCGTATCTGGATCCCCGCGTTGGTGACGGTAAACCCGTGATCTGCTTGGCCATCTCGGGTGGCAAGAGCTCCTTCGGCATCCACGTCCCATAAAGAGGAGAGCGCTGAGGAAAATTCCTCTGGCTCCAACTTGAAGACGTCATGGCAATCCCAGAAAGCACTCGGGTCGTCAGCTAGGACGCCACTGGTCTGTGCCAGTTTTCCCGCTGGCTTCCACGCAAAGAGGGTCTGGTCGTTGGACATGCGGATCACCTCTAGCTGAAGACGCTGGAATGCTTTCTTCCCCTCCCCATACAACATCGGCATGTTAACGTCCAACAAACCCATCAGCGAGTATGCTCGATCCTCGATTCGCGTTGTCTTCCTATCTGCAGCCCACGACATCACTTGGGCGGCGCTAGGACAATATGAAGATAACCCATCCACCAGAACCGACCTAGGAACCCGGGTAATTTCCTCGAGTTTGCAAGATAAGCTGCGTTTATCCCCAATAGGTGTCCAATCCTTGTTAAAGAACTGGAGGTCTCTCGGGGCTATCAACTCTTGCAGCGTCCAGCCCCGCGAGAACCATTCTGGCCAGCCGTTGGAATTGCAAAATATGACATCGTCCCGTCCGCGGGGGAAGAGGGAGTTGTTAACGTCATGAAGGTAAGCGTAGCATCGTTTCGCGTTCTCGTACCACCGGAACATCCAATTTATGGCCTCGGACAGTTCTGAACTGCTACGCTTGTCGATACAACACGTATCGACCCAGAGCCATTTGAAGCCGTCTTTTGTGGCCTGCTCGCAGCTCTTCAGGATCTTCTGATAACCATCTCGTTTTCGAATTTCATCCCTTTTTTCCATCCTCGTGAGCTTCACCATCTCTTTGAAGTTCAGCTCAATGGTCCAGCGATGTGACAATATGGCGTAATCTGCGTTTGCATCATCGAGCTCCTGCAGGACCTCGATTTCAGGTTTGGGAGTTCCTGAGCGAAATTCTCTCTCCCTTTCAAGGAAGGCCTCTACATTGATCAACCGCATCCTGTCAGTCAGACTATGGAAGCATAATCAGTGAGAGCCTGTTCAGAAACTCGAAACAACCCGAGTATGCGTGCCAGGTCACCACGTTGTAGTTATTTGGATTGTCGGCACACCAGCAGGGCAGGTCAACTGAGTTTGAAATCCAAACCTTGTTCTCTCAAGCCATGGACTATTGATTTGACCACAGTGATCTTTGACGCATTTGGGGGATCCTAGCATCTGTGGTGGTGGTCGCCATCCAGAGTGCGATCCTTCTCCCAATGCCTCCCAAAAGCAACAGTGAACCCAAGGTAGTGGCACGGTGGATGCCAGTAGAAGAAGAGAAACTTGTCGAGTTTCTCCACTCCCATCGTGCAGAGGCGACGGATGGAACAGGGAATTTCAAGCCACAAATGTACAACCACCTTCCTGCTGCTATCGCAGCCTATCGAATGCCTGGGACTCCTGTGAAGACACCATTGCAATGCAAGAACAAGTGGAGGGCGGTAGGTCGTACTTTTTCATTATCTATTTCATTGTACTGATCAGTGCCCGATATTCAGCTGAGGCAGCTATATGCTGAGATTCAAAGGTATTGTACATCTGGAAAACACTGGGACAATGAAAATGGTGCTGCGATTGTTGGTACCGATGCAGGGCAGGTCTGGGACGAATATACAAAGGTCAAATATTTCTTTGGTTACATTGTATCTATAGATACTGACTGATGGCAATGAATTTAGACACACAAATCTCTTCGTCCATACAGGAATCGGGGATGGTCGTTGTTCGATATGATATCTGAGATCATGCCGAGTGGTGTTGCGAGTGGTCATCATGCATTTGATGCCAGTGCTCCTGGTATGTCTACCTCAGCTCCATCTGCCATCTCTCCCGCATCTGCCACCCCCACCATGTCTACTACCTTGACCGCTGGCGAATTCAATGTACCTTCCACGTCCGCTGCCACCAATTCCACCTCTACTGCCATCACCACTGAAGAGGATGAAGGCCCTCGATGTGACATTTCCATGGAATCCCCCCCCCTCCCTCGTCACTGAGCTCCATAAATTTGGAGACATTTTCCTTTCAAACGCTCTCCTCCCCTAGCCACCTGACAAGTGGCAGTACTAGCACCAGCAATCTGAGGCCTCCCCACTCCAATGCATCAAGCCAGGGAAAGCGTCCCTTCACCGAAATCAGCGACACCGACCCTGCTGCCAGATCAAATTTTCTGGAGCTCCCATATGCAAACACCATCTCCTCTGTCGACACAAGGCCTTCCATGAAGAAGAGGAGGGGGGCCAACATAGGTGAACCACTTCCTGCGATGTCCATGACTGATGCGATGGTGATTGCTGCTGCAGGGTCCTCCTCACGTAACACTTGGGTACAAGCACCACCGCCAGAAGAGCCACCCAACCCGCTTTTGGTGACCCTGCTTGGTGCTGTTACCCAGCTGGCAGGCTCCATCAAACGTACTATGCAGCCGGCTGAGGAGCGACTGAGCTCAAAGAAGCAGAGCGCCATTCGTATCGTGGAGGAGGAGCACGCTGATCTGAGTATCGACCAACGCATTTCGCTTTTCAAACTCATCGGGGAGGATGACTATATTTCAGATGTTTTGACGCTAGTTAACCCTGACCACCGCCAGGCGTATATCTTAGATTTACTTCAGAAGCACAGATGTAGTTCGACCGCTCCTACCACACATAACGCCATTGATGCTAGTTTGTGACTACAATTTACATGTACCTTCTTTCATGTTTCGCTACATCGATGTATCAATCTCATTTGTTTCGGTGAGCGCAGTAAATTGCAAGTGTAAAACAAAATTGCAAGTAAAAAATGACTACTACAATCAAGATTCCGACTCGTCGTCATTATCATTGTCCAAATCATCCCTCTCAACCTCGGCCCCTTCATCCTCTGAACCCTGCGCAATATGATTGTAGTCCCTCTCCCTGATGATCCATTGATAATCGATCCACATCGCTTGTGCAATGCTATCTCGCATCCCTTCGGCCTCGATGTCTGGCACATCTTGATTCTCCTGTGCTGCTTCAGGATCATCATTGATCACACTCCCACCACCACCAAACACCTCAGCTCCCGGGATTGGGCCTTCAGTGGGATTGCGAACGGAGATGAAGTTGTGAATGGCGCATAGCGCGCTGGGAATGCGTGCTTGTGTTTCTAGGTCATATTCGGGTGCTAGAAGCAAGATACGGAATCGTCGTTTGAGCACACCGAAAATTCGTTCGATGGCATTCCGTGCAGAGGCATGTCGTAAATTAAACAATTCCTCTTTATTGGTGGGCCTATAAATTTGATCAGGCAGTGTTACTGTGATATTAAACGAATTACATACCTTTGCTGTGCACGTTGCCATTCAGCCAGATGGTATCAGACATTCCGATAGGGAATGAGAAGCTCTGGTCACAGTGGGAAGCCAGCATCAGCAAGGAAATACTTGCCAGGAGGGATGTAGAGGCCTTTGGTACGCGCATCCTGGTAAACATGTGCATCTGTAGCGGACCCCTCCCATCCCGTGAGCGCATAGGTAAAGAAAAGGTCAAAATCGCATGCGAAAAGACAGTTTTGTGAGATAAATCCTTTGCAGTTTCGGAAAGTACCACGGTCAGTAGCGCTGGGGGCTGCATGTATGTGGCTCCCATCTAAAGCACCTATCGCATCCTTGAAAAACGGCCAAAACCTCGTGTTGTCTTGAATGCGGGTGTGGATCTTATTTTCATCCGGGAGATGGACGTATTTGGTGTAAAACGGTGGGGTAGAAAATATTATCAGCATCTTGTGGAAATATCTGTGAAAAATCAGAATAAAAAAAGAATTGAAAGACGATGGAAAACATACCGTGAAATTGTTGCATTCAAATGTTGAAACCATTCACCAACATGCCGAATAGTTAATCCGGTGACAGACATGTACAAAAAAATAGCAGCTTGTTCCTCAAGGGAGATAAACTTGGAGTTTCCATGACCATGAGTGCGCAACTCTGCGATGAGTTCTGCAAAGACAGATGCATGCATTCCTAGCTCGCAACGGATCCGCTCTGGATGCCCCACAAGGAGTTCGATTACCCAGGCCTCGCCTGAAAGTGCTGATGTATGGTATGGTTCAGGAGGCTTTCTTTGGGGTTTTTGGGGCTGGACGACAGTCGCTGCTGCACATGCGATAAGACTGAGAATCAATGTTATAAACTGGTAGAGCCGCTGCCGAACTTCAGGTCACTGATGGTCCATATCAGTCAGAGGTGCTAGATATCAATTAGTAAGCGTAACTATTTTAAACCTCCGATACATCTCCGCTTCACTCTAACCGACACACATGTTATGTTAATGTCAGGTGTTCGGACTACTTCCAGTTGCTGAACAGGCTCTGATTGATTCACAAAACTCTCGTGCCGAAGTCAACGGGCCAGCTTACCTGAGTCTAGACGATCAGAGCATGTACTGCCCGAAGACTGAGGAGCAGGTCTTCAGTACTGTTGCCCTTTGATTGGTATAACATTTAAGCAGGCGGCGGGCCGACCTGCTTGCACAAGTTACATATCATCGAATAGCGCCCAAGTCTTTTACATATGCCCTTGGATGGTAGGGGAGTGCGATTTACTTGGCACATTACATAACTAGAATAAGGCTGTTTTGCACGGCAGGCACCTTGTTTACTGCGCTCGCTCCTGTGCTCAATACGCTGCGGAGCTGCAGAAATGCGGAGTACAGTGCTGAGGCCTAAAACATGATATTCGCGGCTGACCAAAAAAACGTGTATGAATTTCGGGGTGGATTTCGGGATGGAGTGACCTTGTAAACAAGGTGATGCCAAATGACTGAAACTAACTACACATTCAGGATTGACATGCTGACACAGCTGAGCAGGACGAAGACCTGGACTGAGACTAACGATTTGAAACGCTCACAGCTGACGTGTTGACGCTAGTAGGCACACCGCTAACTGAATCACGCTAATCGCCATGCCGACGTTCGGATTGTCAGTTGCGCAGATGGGCCACCGTTCAAGGGGAATGGGATGCACAGCATAATTCAAGGGGAGAAATTCAGAGTTACAGCGTCCATGAAGGTTGGAGCTAGAACAATACATTTAGCTTTAGCTACGGTGAACAGCAAAGCTTAGCATGTAGCATCAGGATCAAACTCGTTGAAACGAGAGTCAGCATGAATCAAGCCAGTTGAGTGGACGAGCGATGAGTCTGGACTCGCTCTGCCACGTCGCCAAAGCCAGTCTTATCAGGAGAGTCGAGGGAAGGTAGCGTGTTCTAAATTGTTTCCACATGGCACTGGGGAGTGGGACTAGCCGTGGCGTTTGGCTTTTGATTCCCATCCTAACGCGGCCCTTGCACACGACAACTTCGCAACGGTCAACCTAGCCAGGACAGCGGCCCAGACACTCCCTCTAGACACATCTCGAACGGTCAACTAGTCCTACGAATTCGCTGTGAGGTGCAACTTTTACCAAGGTAGTTCTGCCTATAATAATTATCACCTGGGACATTCATTTCTAGCGGCCCATCCTCAAAATATTCTTCCGCCGATAAGCAGTGGGGATCGCCTGGGAACGAATGACCCTGAAGGACTGATAGCTGACCGACAGCGCATAGACGTATCTCATGACCACAGATACGGTACATAAGGTTGTCCGAGGCCATGGTACCGCCAACCCCACTACTCCATCATGCTCCCTCCAGAGATATGGCTGAAGATATTCCACTTCGCCACGGACACTCCAGGATTACTGGACTGCAGTCCGTCGCAATCAGATTTGCCAAATGTGCTCGCCAGAGAACAAGAGTTGCAACTCCTGAGGGAGTCACTCGTCACTAAACGGAATTTAGTGCTTGTGTGCAAAACCTGGGGCGAGCTTGCCACCGAGTTCCTGTACCAAAGCGTCCTCGTCACACGAGTGCAATCGCTTTTGACGCTCCACGAAGCGCTGCAGGGACGAGCGCGGGTTGTGGGAATGTTTCGCACTAACCCTGGCTGGTGGACGAAGAGGCTCGACGTGGTTATCCCACCCGACCAGTGTGAGACTGCCGACTATGGGGTTCTCGTAGACGTGTTCCGGTATTTTTCGAACCTCTCTATCGTGACATTGTCGATGCCAATACTGCCCTTCAATGACTTTTGGCTTCGTCAACTTCCCATGGAAATCATTGTATCACTCGTAGAGACGTGTGGACCCTCGCTGCGCGTTTTCGATTGCGCAGAATCTCTTCTGCGTCCCTGCAGGTGAGATTCATACTTTTGACTGTCTCGCTTGGAATTGACCTCGTGCCAGAGAGGATCTCATGTTATTACTAGCCGGTTCCCCTAACCTACGTGTTCTTCGGTGTCCGGTATGCTCCCCTACGCCTGGAGATAGGTCTCCTGGGAGCCGCTTAGACGTGCCAGTCATGGCAAACCTCGAATCCATCTCATTGATGTCCGTTTTCCTACGGGATTACCTTCCTCGCGAGAAGAACAAAAACCATCTCCCTGCACTTCGACAACTTATCTATGGTTGTATTTCCCCCCCGTTCTTCGCGCATGCATGGAAAAGCTTTGTCAAGTCGAGCTGTTCAGCCGTCACCTTTGTCACGCTCGACTTCAGTTTCCAGGGAGACTCCCTGCAAAGAGAGTTGGACTTGCTGTCCGAGTGTTGTCCAGCCCTCGACAAACTCGTCATTTACTTTCGTTCATGGACGGAATTCATCCCACACCTTGTTCTCCCGCCTGTCTCCCAACTTCGTATATACTCAAAGTTGGCGAAGGCACCTGCCTTTCATTATTACTCGCTCCTATATGCACTTACTACTTTGACGGCTTCCAAGCTTGGAAGTGTCCGTTTGCTACATGCAAACGCTGTCGAGGAATTCCGCCACTCGCTGAGCTCACTTTCACAGGACGAGCTCGACGGTCTGGCATCAAAGGCATTCCGAGTAGAGGACCACGAGGGAAGGGCAATATTGCTTGGAGGGGAATGTGTAGGTTGAATCTGGACGTAGCGCGTCTCGATATCGCAGACAGATGACAAGGGGTATCCTGCCACCCTTGTTATCCGGGGTGATTAGTACAATGAATCCACTACTCCCGGGATCGGCTTCAGACCTGTATTAGACTGCTATTGCATACTTTACACCGTTCTCCGATCCGACATCACTCGTACGATACAACCTGTTCCCGCTACTTCTGTGAGCTACACAACAAAGTCATCAGTATACGAATGATATCACGGCCCAAACGACCGTGTTCAAACCCAAAGCGAAACACGCACCTTTTCGTGCCATGCTAATAGCACGCTTCCGCTGACGTCTCCCCATCCGGGCATACCCATACCCTTGTAGATGTACTTCATGAGCGTATCTTGGGCGTCTTCGGAGAGCGACTTGAGGACGTTTGGGATCTCCGTTGCTTTGGTGCTGTTGAGGACAGAGACGACTGTTTGGAGAGCGATGTTCTTTGATAGCGATTGGCAAAGAAGTCAATGAAGTGATATGCACAAACGAATCTTACCTTGGCTTCGTCAACGTTGGGTCCATACGGTGGACTATCGAGAGCGATGTTCAATGCACCAGATATATCGCCTCTAACATATTCGATGTAACTTGGCCTCTGATCGCCAGAGGATGATGTGGTGTAGACATACCTTGACAAGGTACTCCGCACGGTCGACTGTTTTTGTTTGGCATCTGCGAGGACTTGGGTGGGGTCGCGTGGATCAGGATCGTACAGCTCGCTCTCCTGCAGGACGTCCTCGTCAAAGGCGTCGATGTCGATTTTGCGGAACGACATGCCAGGTTTGTTGTTGGACGGCGCGCAGTCATCCCAGCGGCTGTGTATCGACTCGACATACTACATTTGGAAATACGCAGCGCTACAGGAAATACACACACAGAAAACAGTACGTTTGACATTTCTTACTGCTTCGAAGACAACCGCATGCCTTCTTGTATAGCAACAGCCTCTTCGACCCACGGCAACCGAAAGAAGTCGCTCCGTCTAAGCTCCTCCGCACGAATTGTAGCACCTTCGCTAGGACCGCTCCCCAGAATGCTCTCTAGATCTCGCGATTGAGACTCGAGCCAGTTTTGAATGAACTTTGTTGGATCTTCCGCAAAGCTTTGTAAGAATACGCGTTTCGTGTGCGCATTATGCAGAGACTGAGTGAGAAGGGCGATCTGGAAGAAAACAAAAAAAAGGCAGAGCTTAGTGGAAAAAGCGATGTGACTTAGGTGGTGGACATTACTTCGTCGTCGAGTTTGCTGAGGTCTTGCGTGCTGTCCTTGGTCGCTTGTACCATCACCGCCATGCGGCTCTTCAGACTGGTATCCTCCATTTTTACTTCGATATCCCAAGCCTGCGGACGTTCGGGAGGCGGAACCATCGGGTTGATCGTATAGTGCAAAATAACTGGGTCCGGCGGAATAAGATAGCGGTTGACCAGCTCGGGTAGTTGTTGAAACACGACAGTGTCACCGCCGAAGATCTAACCACACACTCAGAGGAAAGTTTACTTGAGATAAGGGTGCTTACAGGACGCAAATGATCGTCGGCTTTTATCCTTCGTCGGTCGACTTTGTCCTGGAGACCGTGGATTTTAATGTAGTTCCACAAAGTCTGTATGACTCCTATCCGGCTCTCTTCCTTGATACCAAGGACGTTTCCTGAAATAGCCACCCGTTTGTTCAAGTATGTAGTCGAGTAGAACATGTCAATGATGCGTACCAAGCTCCGGGCTAACTTTGTACTGTTCCGGGGTCTGCTCAAGATGAATGATGACCCGTATCCTGGTTGGCTGGTCGCCCGTCCGTCGAATAGTGAAGCCATCGAGCGCTGGCTGCACGCCTTGAGTGCGGGGCCACTGGAAACTCAATTGAGCAGGTTTCCAGGAAACAGAAAGAACCGACAATTTACCTCTAGGATATTGCCATCGGGGTATAAACTCGGATCGCGGTCCAACTCGACAATCATCCTCTTAATGAAAGTCGAGAACTTCCTCGGGACGACCTTGTCTCGAGACCGCTGGTTCGGCAACTGTTTATCGTTTCGATGAGAACGGGTTCACATCAGTCATGCCAGAAGTGGGGAGGAACGAACCTCTAGCAACCTTCCTTCTACTTTAAATGACCACGCTGGGATGCCTTGTCCCGTTTCAAAGTTCACCGGTTCACTCTCGGCATCACCGACCTGCCACGATTGACCAGATACTGAATGGCTCAGAAAAACTCTCAATGTCCTCGTCGTCTATTCAAAAAAGCGAGTTAAGTCTACGCGTCATTTCATTGTACAGCAACACGTACGGTCGGATTGCGGGACAGCGCATCCTGCACCTCGACTCGCTTTCTCGTCATTGTCCAGTCCAGCTTGCGTTCCATTTCGAGTAGACTCTGGTACATTTCGGATTCTTGAGCGAATTCGGGTACTTGGGCCAGTGCATGGGGAATGGATTTGTCGGTTAATTTGCGTTTCCTGTGGACGATGTCAGAGTGTGAGAACGTTGGAAAAGTGTCTGGGCAATCATGGTGTAAGTCACTTTACGGTCTTCAGTTGGTCCATGGCCGAATAGTACTATTGGAGACTTGCAAGTGCCAATACATAAGCGGGTTGATTGGAGAGTCTGCCCAATATTGCAGTGGCTGTGCACAGCCCAGGCAACCCGCTCCTCGGACTGGAACAAAAAGAATGCTGCGCTCTGGCCACACGGCGCTTAGCTGCCATCAACTCAGTGGGGTTCGCCTGTCCCCAACCAATTGTATTAGCATGAAGTTCCGGGTTGTTTCCACTGCCCGTTTCCGTGTACCACCATACCACCTTCCGAAATGTCTACCGTTACTTATGAAACTGCGCTGATGTTTTGGAGAATAGTTGCCCAAATATTCTTCAGGGAAGTACGTCCAAGAGGTGCCTTCAATATTCCTCGGGATGGACCGGTCATATTTGCCGCTGCACCCCACCACAACCAAGTACGTATAGCTCTTTGACATCCCGTATAGACTGACGTTGTATGCTTAGTTCCTTGACGGTGTCCTCCTAAGCCTAGAGGTGTACCGAGAAACACGCCGTCGTGTTCAGTACTTGACTGCTGCCAAGAGCCTGAAACGTAAAGCAGTCGGTTTCCTTGCCCGACAAACGGACAATTGCAGTGCGTTTTCAGACCTTCAACGACCAGTCTGCATTCCGACTCTTGCATAGTACCCGTGGTTCGAGCTATAGACGAGGCCAAACCTGGAACTGGGCTGGTTTATCTTTCATCCGATGACCCCTGCCTAGTACTTGGAGAGGGAACTCGTTTCAAGTCAGAATTCTCTCCTAAGATGCAAATTATGTTGCCCAAGTCCGTGAACTCGGTCGTTGCGGAAGTCCTCGAGGTCATATCAGACACCGAGTTGCGCCTTAAGAGAGAATTTGGAAGTGAAACAGGCAAGGGAACCGCCTGTGTACGAGAGAAGTTGGCGGAAACAGAGGCAAAAGGGAAAAGGGGCCTTCCGTTCAAAATTCTACCTTTCATTGACCAGCAGGAAATGTATCGTGGAGTCTACCAACGACTGAAGGAAGGTGGTTGTATCGGAATTTTTCCTGAAGGTTTTGAACGCGTTATATGCGCTCCGTTCCTAGTTGACCACGCGTTACAGGTGGCAGCCACGACAGAACTGACCTGCTTCCTCTGAAAGCGGGTGTATCCTTAATGGCACTTGGGGCGATGGCAAATGATCCAAGTATGAAAGTCAAGATCGTGCCCGTCGGTCTGTACTATTTCCATGCCCATCGATTCCGATCGCGAGCCGTCGTGGAATTCGGAAGTGCGCTCGATGTACCGGAAGAATTAGTGGAAATGTTCAAGCAGGGCGGATCAAGCAAGCGTGAAGCAGTGTCAAAGCTTCTGGATCTCACTTACGACGGTCTGAAGACCGTAACAGTAAGGGCACCTGATTATGACACTCTTATGGTGCAGTGCTTCGTCGTTAGTGTCAATTTCCCGCTCACACCTGTAGCGTAGTTAATACAAGCAGCTCGGCGCCTTTACAAAACACCGGGGCAGCACTTTACGTTGGGACAGGTGGTCGAGCTCAACCGCCGTTTCTTGGAAGGTTATACTCATTTCAAGGATGAACCACGCATACAAAATCTGAAAGCTGATGTATTGAAATACAATCGACTTCTTCGGGACCTTGGGTTGCGAGATCACCAGGTAGGTCAAACATCACGGTCTGAGTAGTTCAGCGAGACTGAGGACCACGGCAAGGTACCACAGGCGAAGAAAGCGACTTGGAAAACCTTGAGTCTTCTGTTGTATCGTCTGGGCATCTTGATGGTTTGGGCAGTTCTGGCACTGCCCGGAACGATATTGAATGGTCCTGTGATTGTTCTGGTCTCCGTGATTTCCAGACGGAAGGCTAAAGGTACGAAAAAGACGGACGTGGATAGATGTAATAGCTGACTTGGCGATATCAGAGGCACTCGCAGCTTCCGTCGTCAAAATCGCAGGTCGAGATGTGCTTGCGACCTGGAAAGTCCTGATCTGCCTTGGTGCGGCTCCCCTTTTGTACACGCTTTACGCAGTCCTTGCGATAGCAATCGCCGTGAAAATTCAGGCTCCTCTAAGTGTACGGCTATGCGCGCCCCTCCTTGTCACCTTTGCGCTACCTGTTATGAACTATGCAGCTCTTAAATTTGGTGAGGCTGGGATGGACGTTTTCAAGTAAGTGCATATCTCTCTAGCTTTCAGATCTGGGCTCATCTTCGTCTTTACAGGTCGCTTAGGCCACTTATCCTTGCCCTCGGTCCTGGACATCAACGAGATCTTGACAAAGTAAAGGAAATGAGAATGCGACTCTCAAACGAAGTCGCGGACGTTATCAACGAATTTGGACCGAAACTTTACGATGATTTCGACAAAGTGAGTTTTGCCTTTCCCTCGCAGCTGTCCACTCGTCAAACGTAAGAGAAAGTTCCGCATTTTAGTTCCAGCCAGTGCTCCTCCTTCAGCTGGTAACGGTGACCCAGGAGTTTGGCGCCGGAAGAGCAGTGTCGGTCAGGTAGATGCACAAGGAAACCTTCTTATCCATCCAATGGTAGGATCTTACCGGCTTCGCAAATATCGGATGCGACTCACACTTTCCAGACTTGGCTAGACGAAAGATTATTTGGATGGAGCCGCACCGCGAAACGCGGCACCACTGCATGGAGGGGAAGCACGCCAGCTAGCGGGCCCCAAACTCCTGACGAATCAGAAGAGGAGGACCATTGGGATTATGACCACGTCATCAATTTCATTCCTGCCTATGAAGACGCGTTCCGGGGGAAACCTCGTAGCCGGCACGGCTCCTACGCTGACTTACAAAGGCTTCGGACGGTATCTGCCAATCAGACAAACGTACCCGTAACATCCTCCGGCGCTCAGATTTTGGACAGTCAATCGATGCATGTACGATCGCGCGAGCACAAGGAAAGCCTCTCTGACCTCGTACAAGGTTTCGAGGGAATGACAAAGGGCTTTAATAAGGAGATTGGGGAGATATCTCGTGCATAGGGTTGTGGATGATGTGGTGTACGCATCATCAGTGCATGCTGGTCAGTCAGGTTACCTTTGAGAAGAACAGAGACAACCGGAGAGTTGTAGGGGGCTCGAAACTCCCATATTAATATACATGTGCACCTCGAACGGGAGCAGGAAGCCACACTCCACAATGACCTGTAACAGCATGAGCAGCGAATGAGACGCCATACGTAGCATAGCAATACAACTCTGACAAAGCGGAGTCAATCTGATTGCAAAGGGAAAGACGAGGTTGGGATAAAACGAGGGGTGTGTATGATTGCGAACTAGTCCTGATCTGTCTGGTTGCTCGATCGATTGATACCACGACTCTGAAGCTCTGCTTCTACATCTTCCGGAACTCGACATTCGACTTTGACAGCATACATTTCGCTTTTCGACACCGAAGAAAATCAAATTGTCAACAGTTAACGCTAGGGAGCAAACCAAGAGGCAAAGAAGACTCACCCGTTCACTGCTATCGTGCTACCCAACTCAACTCAGGGTAAATGATGAGGTAATTCCATCAAAGTAGATGGTGGTGTAAACGGATGTGCTGTCCGCAGACCCCTTTATCTGTTGCACGAAGTGAGGCATAAAAAGTAAGGATGTTTGAGGTCTCGTGAACAGGAAGAAACAACAAACATGTGTTGTATCACATTAGTTTCGCGCGTTATCGTGTTCAGCGTAAAACGACAGCCCGCATGATTTCTTCGCAGTTTGGGCATCCATTTTTCTTAAGAGTCTGTTGGATGTTGGATATCGGAGTATAGTAGACATGCTGAGAGATTTTTATATTTGCCTTGCGAAGGAATTGAGGCTATGATCGTGGAGGAGAACATCGTCAGGCTTTACGTAATTACATGCATAAGTGCAAGGAGATAGGTGCCCTCTTGCTGCGAGTCGATACCACGACGACGGGCTTTATGCTGATCCTACTCACGCCTTAACCTCTGCGCTTTGAAGTACACAGAATCGTATCTTACGTTCACATGGCTTCTGGTCGTATCAAAAAGTGGTTAAAGTCGCTTGGCAGTGATTCTCATCGCTCCCGCCAAAGCGACCCAAGTAATTTAGCTCCTGCTGCAACTGAAGCTACGACTGCAGGTATGATATTGTTCTAGCCTACGAAATATGACATACTTGATATGGAGACGCAGAACCTAGCGATCTTGTTGGTGATGCGGCGAATCCATGCCCCCCTCAGATTGAAGCTACTCCGCAAGGTGTGAGATTGTTGCTCTTCGTGAAATGTAAATTGTCTAATGCAGAGTCACAGCAACTACGTCTTCTGGACCAGCTTACCGCCTTGATTCCAAGATGGCTCAAGAATACATGAAAAACATTAAGCGTTTTCGAGTTCTGGTCATGGGCAGAGCGAATGCCGGGAAAACCACCGTCCTTCAAAGAGTCTGCAACTCTACCGAAAAACCAGAGATCTTCGATGCGAAAGGAAACAAGGTATAGTCCTATAGGGTTGGTGAAACCAAGTTAACAATTTCAGATCGACGGTTCTGTCGTGCAAGGCACATCGGCAGTGAGATGCCGCGTTGAGTTTTGGAAATTCATATTGACGCTGCATGCTCCCAGCGTGGCTACCATAATATTGAGAATGAACTCATGTTTCAGAGTAACCCAGGCTTTGTGTTCCACGATTCTTGTGGGTTCGAAGCAGGGGCTGCAGAAGAGTTTGACCAGATGAAGGACTTCGTGGTTAACCATGCAGCCACACCGAGGGTGAATGAACGAATCCATGTCATCTGGTAAGGAATACATTATGAGTAACTACAATCTAAGGCAACAGCATGTAGGTTTTGCATCCCCATGTCTGAGAGCTGCAGGACAGTAACTGCTGCTGAGCTGAAATTCTTCAATGAGTGTGACACAGGACATGGTGAATTCTTTTGCTCAGTTGGCTGTCATGTAACTAAAAATCTGTCTAGTTCCTGTAATAGTGTTGTTGACAAAGGTGGATACCCTGAATCTGGATGCAATTGAAGAACTTGAAGATCAAGGTTGGGAGATAGAAGGAGCACAGGAAAAGATTGTAGAAAAGGAAAGGGAATTGTTGGAAAAGTGGCTTGCACACATAAAACATGAGCTTGGCAAGTGCAAATTTCCACCTAAAGGATATGTGTCACTTCAGAGTGGGTATTTCATCACTCAGAGATATTGCTACTAGAAATTTCTGGTCACAGAGATGCATCAAGAGAGTGCAGACTGCAGTGCTTTGATGCAGTGCACAGCAAATGTATTGAATGAGGAAGGTTTACAAAGGTTACTTATATCAACACAGCAGTCAAGTATTGCACTATGTGTTCAATATGCTGTGCATGAGTAAGTTAAGCAAGTGTGCTTGGTCACAGGTACTGATCTTCTGAAGGACATTGAGAAGCAGAATGGAATTAGGTTTTGTGGGCAGATTGCAAGTGGCTGCAAAAGAGCTTGAATATGATCTGCTGAAATGGTTTCCAAATTGTAGGGTAGGTGATCAAATTCTTCTAACATATGGAGTCAATGATGCTCCCATTTGGTGTTTCCTTGTATATATTAACAGGTGGTGAGTAATTAATGGCATGCTCATGCTGGGTTTGGTGACTGGGCTCATTCATGCTCCTGGGTGGGTGACATGGCAGTATGTGAGTGATTTCATGCCATGGTTAGTTAGATGTCCACTCAATGGCACTTGCACTCTTGATGTTGGTGGCATGACAGCGGGTGAGCAGTTTTGTGGCATGTTTAGCTGGATGTCTGCTCAATGGACTCACTTACACTCTTGATGTTGGTGGCATGGCAGCGGGTGAGTGGTTTCATGGCATGTTCAGCTGGATGTCTGCTCAATGGCCTCACTTGAAATCTTGATGTTGGTGGCATGACAGGGGGTGAGTGATTTCACAGCATGTTTGGTTGGATGTCTGCTCAATGGCCTCACTTGCACTCTTGATGTTGGTGGCATGACAGCTGGTGAGTGATTTCATGGTGTGTTTAGCTGGATGTCTGCTCAATGGCCTTACTTGCACCCCTTATATTGGTGGTATGACAGAAAGTGAGTGATTTCATGGCATGTTTAGCTGGATGACTGCTCAATGGCCTCACTTGCACTCTTTGTGTTGGTGGCATGACAGCAAGTGAGTGATTTCATGGCATGTTTAGCTAGATGTTTGCTCAATGGCCTCACTTGCACTCCTGATGTTTGTGGCATGATAGGATGTGAGTGATTCAATGCTGTGTGTAGCTGGATGTCTGCTCAATGGCCTCACTTGTACTCTGGATGTTGGTGGTATGACAGCAAGTGAGTGATCTCATGGCACATTTAGCTGGATGTCTGTCTAATGGCCTCATCTGCACTTTTGATGTTGGTGGCATGACAGGATGTGAGTGATTTCATGGCATGTTTAGCTAGGTGTCTGCTCAATGGCCTCACTTGCATTCTTGATGTTGGTGGCATGACAGTGGGTGAGTGATTTCATGGCAAGTTTGGTTGGGTGCCTGCTCAATGGCCTCACTTGCACTCCTGATGTTCATGGAATGACAGGGTGTGAGTGATTCATGGCATGTTTAGCTGAAATCTGCTCAATGGCCTCACTTACATTCTTGATGTTGGTGGCATGACAGTATGTGAGTGATTTCATGGCATGTTTGGCTGGATATCTGCTCAGTGGCCTCACTTGCAATCTTGGTGTTGGTGGAGTGACAGTATGTGAGTGATGTCATGGCATGGTTAGCTGGGTGCCTGCTCAATAGCCTCACTTGCACTCTTGATATTGGTGGCATGACAGTGGGTGAGTGATTTCATAGCATGTTTAGCTAGATGTCTGCTCAATGGCCTCACTTATACTCTGGATGTTGGTGGTCTGACAGCAAGTGAGTGATCTCATGGCATGTGTAGTTGTATGTCTGCTCAATGGCCTCACTTGCACTCTTGGTGTTGGTGGTATGACAGGATGTGAGTGATTTCATGGCATGTTTAGCTGGTTATGTGCTCAATGGTCTCACTTGCACTCTTGATGTTGGTGGCATGACAGCTGGTGAGTGATTTCATGGCATGTTTAGCTGGCTGTCTGCTCAATAGCCTCACTTGCACTCTTGGTGTTGGTCACCTGACAGCAAGTGAGTGATTTTGTGGCATGTTTGGCTGGATGTCTGCTCAATGGCCTCACTTCTACTCTGGATGTTGGTGGTCTGACAGCAAGTGAGTGATCTCATGGCATGTGTAGCTGTATGTCTGCTCAATGGCCTCACTTGCACTCTTGGTGTTGGTGGTATGACAGGATGTGAGTGATCTCATGGCATGTTTAGCTGGTTGTGTGCTCAATGGTCTCACTTGCACTCTTGATGTTGGTGGCATGACAGCTGGTGAGTGATTTCATGGCAAGTTTGGTTGGGTGCCTGCTCAATGGCCTCACTTGCACTCTTGATGTTGGTGGCATGACAGTATGTGAGTGATTTCATGGCATGCTTGGCTGGATGTCTGCTCATGACCTTACTTGTACTCTTGGTCTTGGTCACATGACAGGGGGTGAGTGATCTCACAGCATGTTTAACTGGATGTCTGCTCAATGGCCTCACTTGCAATCTTGATGTTGGTGGCATGACAGGATGTGAGTGATTTCATGGCATGTGTAGCTGGATGTCTGGTGAATGGCCTCACTTGCACTCTTGGTGTTGATGGCATGTCAGGGGGTGAGTGATCTCATGGCATGTTTAGCTGGATGTCTGCTCAGTGGCATCCTTCCATTTTGCATGTTGATGGTATTACAGAATGTATGTGAATTTAGTCAAATGTTGGATCTTAGTTGATTTCCTCACTTCCATCCTTTGGGTTCCATTTGACTTGTAGCTGGTAGGTGAATCTGCCATATTACCCCTGGTGTTTTCTAAATTTGTGCATCTCCTAACCCACCTTATGTGGCAGAATGTGAGTGATTACATGGTTGTTTGAGTGCTTAGATTGCTCATGATTGTGTGGTGCCTTTGGTGTGACCCTTTCTTTGGTAGGAGGTGTGCAGCCATATGGATGCCATAACTGGCTACATTTCTCATCCACCTATCTTGTGACAATATTGGCCACCTGTGTGCTATTGCAATTCTTAGCTTGTGAGCATTGGTTTCCTATCTCCCCTTTTCTGAGGTCATCATTTAAAATAAAAGTCGAAATTTGGGGTCAATGCTGCCATCCAAATGCCAGCTCTTCCCAAGGGTTCCACTTTGTTGGGGAAGTTCCCAACTGCCCAGTCAATGACTGAACATGCCATTGGTAAGTGTTTCCCATGCCTACACAAGATGTACTCACTGTCCTAGGATGCTTGCTTGTTGCTGAGCACTCTTACTTTTTAATGCAGCATGGGCACCATCTTTGGCAAGAGGTTTTGTCATTGGCTGTGGAAGAATACAGCAGCTCCAGTATGCAGACTACCATTTCAGAAGCTGTCAAGGCAGCTTTTCATGACCATAATGGTGATGTGCATGGTTTATGTGAAGCTATTATCAAAATCATCATCAAGTATCGCATGTGTAAGTCCATATTTTCACTATTTATGGAGTTTTTATTCTCAGACATTTCCAGCAAACAAACTGTTGATGGAGCCTGAAGGTGAATAAAGTCTGTACATGATCACAACATTAAGAGTAGCAAGTCTGGGTATGGAACTATTGCTTATCATCAATTTGTAAGGCATGTTCAACATTCAACCTCCATTGCAACTTGTCTTGCATCAGTGTGATGTTGGTGCTTGTCACACACAAATGGATATCTCTGCCATGTCTTCACTGATTTGAATGGTTGAAGTTGACAACACTTGTGTTTACTCATATACATTGATGTGATGCAAACTTGTGACATTTAACTACAGAAAGGTGTCTGAACCAGTGGTGAATCCCAATGAAAACCTACTATTTGCTTATCATAGCTGGTGTTACACTAAGACAAAAGTTGAGGCATAGGTTGGGCTCAGTCACAGACTATGGGTTTCTACTGAGCAACAGCTGCAGTAACCTCTGTAAATGACAGAGGATTTGTCAATGTCAGTAAGAGTGGTCCTTGTTAGCAACACTGATGCAAAGTTCTGATGAATGCTGCATCTGATTTAGCAGCTCAAGTCTGGAGTTCCAGGACTTGAACTGACTACCTGTATACTGTACAAGGAGCAGACCATGAGGTGTCCACATGTTGCAGGTAAATATGCCATTGGCTGAGCAATGATGACATGTGCACACAATGAGGTATGAGAGAGAAACACTAGTGGTGGGAGTAAAGGGCTGTTGGAACAAAGGCAAGATGACTGAGAAAGGAAAAAGATAGTCCAATGGAACAGAATGAGACATACAGCAAGTGAACAAGAGGCAAAATGCAACATTACCCCCTTTCTATGGTTGAATTCCCCAACTTCAAACCACCCTCTGTATGGCTCTGTGGTCATGTTAGCAATGGCAGAGTCATTGAAGTCATAGTCATACTCATCATTGTCCTCACTTCCTCCAAGAGTTTGATCATCAACTAACCTGGGGGTGGTGATCCTTTCACCTAACAGATGACAAGGGTGAATAGCAGGGCATTGGGCCTGAGTATGGCCAGGATGGGTGGCATGATGCAGAGGGCATTCATAGAGGGAAAAATTGATGTGAATATGTCCCATGTGATGGCAGGTATAACAGACCTGGCAATAATGGGGGTGAGAAGATGTTAACAGTTCAGTGGCTTGCAGTTCCTCTTGAGTAGGGGAAGGTGGAAGTGGGCTGCAATTGAAGCCTAAGTAGGCTATCTGTTTGATGCAGTTCATAGTTGACTCAAGTTGTTTGGGAGAGACAAACCAAAAGTTTCAGTAGGGTCAACCTTGGAAGGTGACAAAGGTGGTCTATGTGACTCACAAGGCTAAGGGTTTGTGCCAGAGAGGCAGCAAGCACACAGTCTGTCTGCTCTTCTAAGAGAGCTTGAGGACAGGGAGGATGATGACAACACTGGTGGGGACAATGACATGGAGGAAATGGGAGGAGAAGTAGCAGTCAAGGATCTAACTGATCCAGGAGGTGGGGGAGCAACTAGAACAGGGTACTGTCTGACATTATAGATGAGGTCCACTCCTCCTAGGACATCAAAAAGGCAGAGAAGCAGAGGTACTGTTCCTGAGCAATCTCATTTAGGATGGTTCTAGGGGGGACAGAAGAGGGCTTTGTCTGTTTACATATGTAGTGGGACAACTCTTCAAGGCAGAGTGCTTGGATGGAAGTGTGGTACACAAGATCAAGAGGGGAGTCTTGATCAACCTCATGATAGACAGTGCTGATGACAGCAGTGTCTGCAATGAAAAGTTGGTAGGGGTTTGTCATGGACTTTCCAGCTGGCTGATGTTGGCAATGGGTGAAAGGGGTGTGTCAATGAGCAACTTCACATGGATAGGTGTAATGACAAGGAGGCATTTTGACAGAGATGGTTCTGACAGTTAGAGAAGAGTGACAAGTGGGTTGTTTCTGAGAGGTAAAGTCTTTTGGGAAGCTTTCTTATATGCAGAGTGTATCATCTGCATGTTCAAGGTGTGCTTCCTTTTGCCATGAGTTTTTGGAAGAAGGGTATGATGAAAATGTGACCAGAGCTGGGATTGAACCAGCAACCTCCTAGGTGTTAACCAGGTGCTCTAACCACTGAGCTATATGGTCTGGGGTACCAGTGTCAGTAGTTTGGGGGGTTAAACCACTACTGTGGGAACAAATCTCCATGAAGAGTAATGCACAGAATGCACCATCTCCAACAGGGTAGCCTTTCCACTTGATTAAGAAGGT
Organism: Pisolithus tinctorius; assembly: GCA_024663395.1. Lineage (NCBI taxonomy): Eukaryota > Fungi > Basidiomycota > Agaricomycetes > Boletales > Pisolithaceae > Pisolithus > Pisolithus tinctorius. Next base: position 109,455 of record JANFAH010000067.1, on the reverse strand, counting down.
GTGTCCTTGGCCAGATCTTTTATGTCCAACTATCACCTCAACTTCATACTCCTCCTCTTCATTGATTAGGTCAGGAGGTGGAGCCAGGAAGTTTGGACTGTAAACATCATTTTTGTGATAGGGAAATAAGGGGGGAGCATGAAACATGTTGTGAATCTTCCATTGTGTGGGAATGGTGAGGCAACACATTATCAGAGATAGGATGTCTGAGATGATAAAGGGTCCCTCTCATTTGGGGGTGAGTTTTCAGTTTTCATAGGAACATTTTAAGTTCTGAGCTTCTAGCCAAATTTTATCCCCATTTTGGAATGAGGTGAAGGGTTCAGAAGACCAATCCTTCATGGCTTTTTGGGCTAGGTCATGGGCCACTGTGAGTCAAAGTGTGGAAAGGTGGCATGAACCAACCATAACCAACACAAAAAAGACCAATAAAGGCAAGTATGTAGTGGTTTGCCTCTGTGGAACCTGGAGGGCAGAAAAAATCTAAGGTGGGTGTTTTCAACAAAAGGTGCTCCTGGTGCAAGTTGTTGATGATTTATGCAGGACTGGATGAATGAGTGATGAAAAGGTGAGAGATGCTGATGGGAGTGTGGGAGTCTTCAATAGAGAGTGCTCCTGGCAGATGTCAACATCAAGTTGCACAGGAGTGGATGGATGACTAAGCAATGGATGCTGATTAAGTGTGGATGGTATTGCAGATAATAAATGATGGTAGATAGACCCTTAATGGAGCCTCAACTGTTGATGATGAGTTACTTCTGAGATGATTACTTCTGACTTTTGGATTCTAGATTGCTTCTTGAGGCTTTGTAGCTAAGTACAGGGAGTTTATATGCTTGGTAAGTGATGAGTAGGGACTGTAAGTAATGAGTAATCATGATGAGTAAGCAAGAAATGAAAGGTAAGCAAGTAAAGAAGATTGGTAAGTATTGACAATGAACAAGTCAAGGACAGTCAAAATATCAAAGCATGAGTCAAAGAATGCCAGAAACTGAGTAAGTGCACTGGCACTACATTAGGGGGTGGCAATGCATGTCAGATCTTGGTGGTGTGAGTCAAGGTGAGGCTCAGTGGTATAAACCAACCAAAACCAACACAAAGGACAGTAAAAGCAAGTGGTGGTGTACCTATATCACAGCAAGCATTTTACAATTTTCTTTGCACAAACATGCAAAAAAAATTCTTTTAAAAGATACTCTATTTTATCACATGCTCTCTGCTTGAACAAGTGGAAATAATCTTATGTATTGAATGGCTTTTCTGACAGAAAACATGGCACAGTAGATTTCCAATGTTTTGCTGGTGAAAAACAATTACTATGACCCACCACCAAAAACCAAAAACAATCACCAAAAAAAATATTAGTACTGTTTTCTGCATGTTATGTAATTGATTAATCAAATGTTGTAACATGAAATAATTTAAACACACTAGTCATTAGAGAATGTGTGATGTTACATAGAACATCACAAGTAAATGATAAATGCTTTGTATGTGATAATACTAATAACCTTTGACCAAGTCTTTCAATGTTGACCCACAAAACATCAGATTATTGGCTCAATGTTTACTTCATAAACATGACATTTAAAACAATATTTGTTATGTGCAAAAACATGCTACTGAGACTCCATATTAACATGCTAAATATTTTCAATCAAATCACACTGATTTGTCTCCCAGAGAACATGATAAATAAAGAGTGTATTAAAGTGTCCTGTTGTACCACAGAACATGATAAGTGGCATCTGTAACCATCAATGCTATCACTGCTTGTCCTTGCTCAACCACCCCATCACATGCTGTCACATGATCATATCTCATGGAATAAACCTCAGTCAGTCATGATGTGTGCCACCTGACTTTTTATACTTGAGTATTCTGTGTCCTTTGTTGTTTTTTCTTGCAACAACACATTGATGACACACATTATAATGTTCTGTGGTAGAACAGGATAGTCCAAAATCCATGGTTGCCCTGACTGACTAGAGAAAGAGTAGCCTCTGATAGCACCCCCACCACTCATGAATGTCCCCAGTTCACTTTTGAAAGTGAAAGAGCACAAGGCAGTTCATGCAAGAAATGGGGAGTTCAGCACTGTATTTGCAGTAGGCAGCAGTCTGACAATAACTGTACAGCTCAGAACCTTCACAACACCTCTACATACAACATGCTTACTTCACAGTTTATAATGCTCCATGGTGGAACAGAATATTGATATTTTATTACACTATTTATTTATCATGTTATGTGGTACAGTTGTGGACAGACAAACACAATGATTTTGATTCTGGATTCCCATGACTTTTTTGGGGCAAACTAACACTTGATTCAGATGCTACAGGTGAAAATACATCAAAAAACAGTGGTCCAAAGTTTTTCCCATGACTTTTTAGGGTGGCCAAAATTTTGGTTAGATTGAATGTGGTACTTAGGGTGTGGTAACATGTTATTGACCCTACATAAGGTAGGATTAAGAACCACTTCAATGAATGTCATGGCTTTCTGTGAGAGCTGATGGACATCAGGACCCTTCTTGTATTCCTTGGGGCATCTGAGTGACTGCTTGTTGGAGATATTTGGGGATATCTGGAGGTTAGCACTGGCAAGTCTATCTTGTACCTGTGCACATTGGCTCTACATTGCATTCTCTAATTTTTACCAGTCTGGATACTTACAACCCTGGTCATACATAGCCACTATAGGGTATAAATGTCATCCACTCATAACTGGGCACCTCAGTCGTTGTATCCCTGAGACTGAGGTGAGCCCAACACCTACTTTCACTACCACTTGTACTCATCTACCATAGTCACTTGTTTGCTTTTAGGTACTCCTAATCTGAGTCATTGTATCCCCAAGACTGAGTCGCTTGTTTGCTTTTAGTCATTTTTGTTGCTCCCTGTTACAGGTTATGAGCCTCTCTGTTGCCACTACCTCGTCAGGCATATATGCCATGCCGAAACTCACTGAGAAAAACTGGGTAGAGTATAAGACAAAGACCATGATGTCATTGACAGCACATGGTCTTGCCCACCACCTTGATGGCACCATGTCTACTCCCCAGCCACTACTGGTTGATGACAAAACTGGTAAAATCCAGATCACTGACAAATCACGTGATGTGACCCCTGCTGAGATTGAGACGAGTCTAGCCCTTTCTGATGCATTCAGGCAAAAGGAGGCACTTGCAATCCAGCAGTTATATGCTATGATCCCAAATAGCATCTTAATACAGGTCCAGCATCTTGACTGCCTAGCTGACATTTGGTTGGCCATCTGGGCCATCTACAAGACCAAAAGTGACATGATGCAGGTAGATATCTGATCTTGCCTGCAAAATATGAAATGTGGTGAAAGGGATGATGTGCAGAGTCACCTCACTACCATGATGACACTACAGGAGGAACTAGCTGGCATGGGCTCTCCAGTTGATGATTGTGATTTCTCAGCCATGATCATGAATTCCTTACCCGATTCCTTCCAGACCCTTTTGCGCACTACTACTGCTGCAATCTGTGCCTCTGGACAGACTCCTATGTCCAGTGCTATCATATCTGTTGTCCTTGAGGAGGCTGATCACCACAACATTGGGAAGGATGTGTCAGCAACAACTGATGCAGCACTCAATGCCTCTGCAAAGAATGGTCATTGCAATTGCAGGTTGAAAAACTCAAACAAGACTTGTTTTAGCTGCAATCAGGTTGGTCATCTCTCAAGGGATTGTTGGTGAAAGGGGGGAGGAAAGGAGGGCCAGGGTCCTCATCAGAAGTTGACACAGTCAGCCAACACAGCCACAGCTCCTGCTGATGATTTCACATTCACCACAACAACCCTGTTTCCTGAGGCCACTCTCCTCTCTGTCCCTGCTGAACAGCATGGTGCTATTGTTGACTCTGGTGCAAGTTCTCATTTTTGTCCTGATCATGCAAAATTCACATCATTTACCCCCATTACTCCAAAACCAGTCAACATCACTGATGGACAAACCATCTATGCAACTGGACATGGTGATGTTGTCATCAAGTTGCCTAAAGGAACTGAGCGCAGCTGTGTTACCTTGAAGGATGCACTTTTTGCTCCAGATATTGCTTTCACCCTCATATCAACCACACACATCACTTGAGCTGGCTTTTCTGTTCAAATGATCAAAGGTTTCTGTGAAATCTGGTCCCCTGAGCCATCTAGTGTGCTTGTAGCCTGCATCCCTGAGGTCAATGGCCTGTATAATGTTGCCACAGCCATTGAGGTCGCAGCCACCACTTGCATGCCTCACACTTGCATGTCCCTTCGACACTTGCATGAATGCATGGGCCATATGTCATTCAGTGCTACAAGGACTATGGTATCTAATGGCATGGTAGAAGGCATTGAGATTGCCTCCCAGCCTGACAACAACTTCTGTGAAACATGTGTCAGGGCAAAAATCACTCATGTTCCTTTTCCCACTGAGTCAAACACCTGTGCTGCAAAATATGGTGAATGGATACACACTGATGTGTGGGGTCCCACTCAGGTTGTGTCACTCCGAGGAAAACTATACTACATTTCCTTCACTGATGACTTCTCACGTGAAACAATGGTTACCTTTGTCAAGAAGAAGAGTCTTGTCTTCACAGCTCTTCAAGACCATGTCCACTATGTCCTTAATCAGCATGATGACATCAAGGTCAAGTTCATATGATGTGATCGAGGTGGTGAGTATCTGAGCAATGATGCCAAAGGATACTTTGCAAGTAGAGGCATCCAACTCGAGTTGACCATGCATGACTCACCCCAGCAGAATGGTGTTGCGGAACGGGCAAATCACACCCTTGTTGGGCAGGCATGTGCACTTCTTATTGGTGCAGGTCTCCTGTGCACACTCTGGGCAGAGGCCATTAATCATGCCATGTACCTCAAGAACTGCTCTCCAACTCATGCTCTCATCAACAAGACCCCCTATGAAATGGTCCATGGGCACAAGCCCAACCTCTCCGACCTTCACTGCATTGGATGCAAGGTTTTTGTCTGACTTGAGAGTGTGGGAAAGCTCGACAAGCAGGCCAAAGAGGCCAGGTTTGTTGGCTATGACTCACAAAGCAAAGGCTACAGGATCTATTGGCCAGAAACTCGCTGAGTATCTGTCAAGCGAAATGTATGCTTTGCCCCAGAAGAGGTTAGGCAAACTCCAGGAGCTTCTACTCAAACTCCAGACATTGTTGAGTTTGAGGGGGAGACTGAGATAGTTGACCTTCAAACAACATTGTCAAACCCTCCTGAACCATTACCTGCTGATGTCCCATTGCCACTATCACCTCTAACCACCCCACCGAGCTCACCATCATCACAACAAGACAAGACCATACCTGCTCCACCACTCAATGTCCCAGCTCCTCATTTCCCTCACAAAGCCTCATCTCATGAACCCAGCTTCTATGCAAGCAAGAGTTTCCCACCACCACATGCTAATGCAATGTGGGAGGTCAAACTTGATGCTGACAAAGAGTTCTGTTTGGATGTTGATGCTGTGGATGCTGTCGAACATGCTATCACTTCAATTGAAAGTGATGAGCCATCTATCGATGAAGCCCTTCAAGGACCAAATGCAGACAAATGGTGTACAGCCATGGGTGAAGAAGTTGCCACAATTGAGAAGATGGGCACTTGGGAGCTTGTCAATCCCCCTCCCAGTGCTAATATCATTGACTCTCATTTTATCCTCAAAGTAAAATGCATGAAAATGGCAATATCTCACACTACAAAGCTCGACTTGTCACAAATGGACGACGACAGTGTGAAGGCATCGACTTTAATGAAACTTTCGCAGCCATTGCAAAACTCCCATCTGTCCGAGCTGTACTCATCAATGCTGCTTCCCAGGGTTGGGAAATCCACCAGATTGACATTAAGAATGTGTATCTCAATGCTGAACTCACTGAAAACATGTACATGCACCCTCCACCTGGTTATCTCAAACCTGGCCAGGAAGGCAAGGTCTGTAAGCTGCTTAAGTGTCTTTATGGCACAAAACAGGCTGGTTTTGAATGGTATCAAACCCTTTGCAAGTTCTTCAGCAAAATTGGTTTCACATGGTCATCAGTCAATCATGCAGTCTTCTTCAGGCTTGGCACCAAGTTGTTGTCTGTCATCTCTGTCTCGACAGATGACATGGCACTTACTGGAAATACCATCGCATCGATATCTTGGGTAAAGGAATGGTTTAAGGAGTGGTTTGACATATCTGGTCTTGGAGAGATCAAATGGTTGCTTGGGCATGAGGTTAAATACAACAGGTCTGCACACACACTGTCCATCTCGCAGCAGACATACATCGACTTGCTGGTTAAGCACTTCAAGTTGTCAGATGCAAATGCTGTCTCCACACCCATGGAACCCAGCACTGTCTTATCCAGCAACCAGTCACCCTCAACTCCTCGTCTTGTCGCCAAAATGAAGCATGTCCCCTACAAGGAGATTGTTGGGTCATTTGCATGGGCTGCTCTTGGCTCTCATCCTGACATTTCCTTCCCCACTTCCATTCTCTCCCAATTTCTACAGAATCTGGGCTGCGCACATTGGGAAGCTGCAAAACAGGTCATCTGCTACCTCAAGGGCATGCGCAACTTCACACTCCAGCTCACTGATCCCAAGGAAGGCATCATTGCCTATGTTGATGTGGATTGGGGCTCACAACCCCATCGTCATTCCATCTCTGGTCATGTCATCTCACTTGGAGGCATGCCAATTGCCTGGGGATCTTGCAAGCAGAACATTGTTGCACTCTCATCCACAGAGGCTGAGTATGTTGCGATGACAAATGTGCTCAAAGACATTATGTGGCTACACAACCTCCTCAGCAAGATTTGTGCACCTGTTACCCTTCCGACTCCTCTCATGTGCGACAACCAAAGCACCATCATGCTCACCATGAACAACAAGTTCCACCCACGCACAAAGCATATTGACATCTGGTATCACTTCATTCGGCTCACCATCAATGAGGATAAAGTCATTCCTATCTACTGCCCTACAGATTCCATGGTTGCCGATATGTTTACTAAGCTGCTCACATGCCTGAAACTTCAAAAGTTTGTCAAGATGGTTGGACTCGCTTAGACTTGAGGGGGAGTGTTGGAGATATTTGGGCATATCCAGAGGTTAGCACTGGCAAGTCTATCTTGTACCTGTGCACATTGGCTCTACATTGCATTCTCTAATTTTTACCAGTCTGGATATGAAGCAATCAAAGATGAAGGTCTTCTCAGCTATCACATCAAACCAGAGAGACTTGGGAGTGGAACCTGTTGATTGAGGGACAAGCTCAAAATGAACTAGATTAGAGAGTCTGGCTACAACAAATGACGGGACTTATATACTGCCTTACTGTTTGTACATACTGCCACAAGAGAATGTTCTGGAAAGAAGTAAACAAAAGAGAGAACTATGCTATTGGATGAACGCAAACATGTGTTAGTAACAAGGCACGGCCTTACTAGGTATCATGTAAGCATAAAACAGAAAAGTCCGAGATGACCCAGCATCCCTAAAGCAGAACCCTAACCAGAGGGTGGATATATATAGGCAAACAGGAAATGTGGAAGTGAAAAGTCTACTGGTCGTTACACTATCCCCTCCTAAGGCTTGACTTCCAGGTGAGACCAAATAGGACGAACAGTAGTAAACAGTTCTGGCATGGGTGTGAACAAGCTGTTAAAGCTATCCAAGGAAAGAAGAGATAATTTACAGGGTGCCCCAGGGTGGGATCGATAAAAATCCTTGATTGCCAACTGCGAATTCTTCAAGGCGGAGGCTGGCTCCCAAGTACGATCTTCTTCAGGGTATCCCCTCCAGTGTATGAGGTATTGGAGAGCTCCACATCTCAGACGGGAGTCAACAACATATTCAACCTTGTATTCAACATCTCCTTTGTTGGTAACCCTCTGTGGTCCAGGCCTGTTAACAGGCTGCCCATCAAGAGCACCAAGATAGGGTTTAACCTGTGAGACATTCACAACTGGGTGAATCCTCATGTTGCATGGCAACTTTAATTTAAGAGTGTTTGGAAGTACTTCCAGAACTTCATACAGTCCAATCCACTTCTTGGAAAGTTTATGGCTCTGCTGTTCTTTTAGGGACAGATGGTCTGTAGCTAGCCAGACCTGAGATCCAGTGGAATAAGAAGGGGCAGACAAGTGGTGTCTATCTGCTTGTTGCTTCTGCTGGGAACACACCTTGGCAAGGTTTGCTTTTACATCCTGGAACACCTGGAACCAGGATTTGGCAACTTCTTCTGCTGCTTCTACCTTTGAAGTCGTTGGTTTGATGCCCATCCTAGGTCTATAGGATTGAGTAACTTCGAAGGGGCACTTGCCAGTAGAAGATGAAGCAGGGTTGTTGTAGGCAAACTGAGCCAAAGGCAGCCATTCCTCCCAACGAGCCTGCTGTTGGTTGGCATACATCCATAGATACTGCTGAATCTCACGGTTCAACTGCTCTGTTTGTCCGTCCATTTGCAGGTGGAAAGCCATGGAGAGTTTCTGTTGTACTCCCAGCATTTTAAATAATTCCTTCATGAAGGAGGAGGCAAACTGTGGGCCTCTGTCTGATACGATAGAGTCTGGAAGTCCATGGTGCTTCCATACATGCATTAGGTAAAGCTGAGCTGTGCTAGTAGCTGTTTCTTCCACAGTGCAGGGGATGAACTCTGCTTCCTTAGAGAACCTATCAACAATGACTAGGACATGGGACTTTCCAGAAGATCCCTTGACTCCAAGGTCCATAAAGTCGGTCATTAACTCTCTCCAAGGCCCATCAGGGATAGGTAAAGGTTTAAGTTCTCCTGCAGGGGGCCTATTTCCAGACTTGCTGGCTTGGCATGTTTGGCAATGCTTCACATATTCTTCTACATTGGGTTTTAAGGTGGACCACGTGAACCAGCGTGTGATCAACTCCTGAGTTCCTTTTATTCCTCAATGTCCTGCTAGGGGGGAGTCATGCAAAGCACTAAGTAACTTCCTTCTAAGTGCACTAGGCACCCAGACTTTCTCTCCATTGTAATGAAGACTGCCTCGGAGCTTGCATCCAGCAGGAACTCCTTCGGCTTTAGCAGATTCGATCTGCAAATCTTCCATGAAGGGGTTTTCTAATCTTACCAAGCGAACCTGACCCAGATTTATAAATAGGGACTCTTCTGACTTTGCTTTTTCCTTTCCTTCTACGAAGTCCTCTCGTCTTGACAGGGCATCTGGCCTTCCCATCGTGACTCCGGGTTTGTGAACTATAACACAGTTAAATTGACTAAAGTACTGTGCCCAATGCACTTGGCATGGTTGAAGCTTCTGTGTGGTCATAAACCACTTGAGGTTGTGATGATCCATCCAGATTTCAAATTGGTATGGAGTAGCCTCAAGGTAGTGACACCATTGTTCAAGTGCACAGATAATGGCCAACATTTCTTTGTCGTGAACCGTGTAATTAAGTTCAGCCCCAGATAGAGAGTGACTGGAGTAGGTGACAGGTCTCCAGAGACCATCATCGCATTCTACCGAGAGCACTGCTCCGGTGGCATAGTCTGAAGCATCTGTTTCCAATTGAAACCTCTGATCCTGATCAGGGAACATAAGGATAGGGGTGGTAGTAAAGGCTTCTTTTAGTGTATCAAATGCCATCTGACACCTGTCATCCCAGATGAATGGAAGGTCCTTCTTTGTGGGGTTATTTAGGGGCTTCGCAATCTGTGTGAAATCCTTAATGAAGCATTGGTAAAAGTTTGCTAAGCCAAGGAAGCTGCAAACTCCATGAACATTGGTAGGTACGGGCCAATCCTGCACAGCAGAGATCTTGGCAGGGTCCATACGTACTCTGTTAATGCCAACTATCATTCCTAAAAAGTCCACCTCTTGTTGTCCGAAGATACACTTCTGCAGTTTGACAAACAAGTCATTTATCTTCAGCCTTCCAAGCACCTCCAGCACAATCCTGTCATGTTCTTCTTGATTGTCCATTTTTGTAAATACCATTAGGTCATTGATGTAGACAACGAGCACATCTTCCATATTGCCAAAGATGTCATTCATCATGTTCTGGAACGTGGTGGGTGAGTTACAAAGCCCAAAGAACATAACTAGTGGTTTGAAAGCACCACAATGGCACATGAAAGCAGCTTTCCACTCGTCTCCTTCTTTGATCCTAACATTGTTGTAACCCCAGCAAAGATCCATCTTCATGAAGAGTTTGCAGCCTTTCAACTTGTCTACAAGCTGAGATATTAAAGGGAGAGGATACGAGTTCTTGACAGTATGCTCATGTAAATAATGATAGTCCTGAACCATATGCTTCTTTCCATATTTCTTAGGGACAAAGAACACCAGAGAGGTTTGTGGCGATTTACTAGGCCATATATAACCCTTCTTGAGCTGACTGTCCATGAAGTCACTGACTTCTTTCTGCTCATCAGGGGAGAGAGGGATCAACCTTCCCTTCTTTGGCACAAACAACTCCTTTAGTTCTATTGCGTGGTCCCAAGGTTTCCTAAGTGGCATGCACTCAGATTCCTTTTCAGAGAAGACCGATAAATATTCATGATATGCCTTTGGAACGAGTTCCTCAGGGGTTTTATCTGTTTTTGGTTTGTCCATTCCTAGATTTCAAATCCAGGTTATGTAAGAGTCCATGGCCTCTCTTTCAAGCCTTTTGACCTTGTGTACAAATGAGGTTTTAGGGGCCAGCTGTTGACATCTAGCCAGGTGCCTTCCCATTTTGACCTTGCTGGTTTTCCAATCTATCAGCAGGTTGTGCTGATGCAACCAGGTATGTCCCAGGATCATGGTACTACCTCCTAGATCGGTAATCTCAGCAAGAAGTTCCTCATGATGGTCAAGGTATGAGACTTGAAGGTGAGCCTGATGCGTAATCCTTCCAGCAGAATTAGGCGAGCCATCAACATTAAATACATCAACTGCCCTTGGCAGTGCCACCTTTGGAATCCGGTTCCTTTCTACAAAGTCCTTGTCTATAAATACTCTGGTAGCACCACTATCAAGTAATGCATTAACCTTGAACGCCAAACTGGCATTTGTCCGTAAAACCAAAGGGACCTCCACAGAGTCTTTCAGGTTCAGCATGCATCGGGTTTCAGACCATATGGAGGTCTTTGCACTACTACCCTCAAGGTCTGGGAGATCAAAAGAAACATTTTTTTGTTTTTTATTGCAAGCAGAATTAAGCAGGCTTGGTTTTACATCTGGCCCCAAGCCCTTTCAGGACTCCACTTCAGATGATGTAAAAGTAGGAGAAGAGGAAATGGATTCTGAACCATTAAATAACTCCTGTGGTTCTTCAACATTAAGAAAAGAGAAACAATTGAAAGAAACTACCAGTACACTATTTTTTGGTTTTATATTTTCAGTTTTTGTGTTTTCTTTCGTATTTTTAAGCCCGTAAGTAGAATGAAATCCATAAAAAGAGGAAAAAGGAACAGGAACAAATGTCCATGTATGAGAAGAGTCTGCAGGACCCAATTTCACTGCAGCTCCAATTCTTTTAACTGGTTGATGTGAGCCACGATTTGCTCGAAGCTCATCCCCTCCATTGCCTTCAGGTGGGGGTCGGGTCCAGTGTCAGTATTTACCACCCTGATGGGGCATCCTTGTGGTTGTGCCTATTTAGGGCACTCACTTCTGTAATGGCCTTTAAGGCTGCATCCAAAGCACGTGATGTGGGACTTGTCCTTAGGGGGTCCCTTCCCCTTTCCTTGCCATGGAGCGGCACCTATATCCATGGGAGCGCCAGCTCTGGGTTGCATACCTGTGGCTGAGAAGCCACAAGGTTGGTTCTGGGGCCATACCCTCGAGGAGGAGGCCATCATGTAGCAGTGGTTTTCAAAATTGCTGGCCACCAACCAGAGCTCAGTTACATACTCCTTGTATGTATCTTTTCTTTTTCCTAAATGGTGCATGAGCCGAAGCACCTCTGGGTTTATTGCCTGTTCGAGGCATAGGATAGCCAAATTGTCAGAAGCGCTTGCCATTAGCTTCCAACTGTCGAACTCTGCCAAGAAGGCATCCATTCGAGACTGTCCTTGCCTCGCCTTCTGCATCTTTTTCCAGGCCCAATCCCCATTGTTCATGGGCTGGAAGTGAGAGTTGAGGTCAGCCACCACCTCATTGATGGTTGGCCAGTTCGCATTAGCCAAGTGGAAGTCCAGCTTGGCATGGGCATAGTTGCTGGCTATCAGACTAGTCATCTGGGTCCAGAAAGCCATGCAGTCCTGGCTTGTATAGCAGTGGACTGCTGCTTTGCAGTAGGCCCTCATCCAGACCACCCACTCTTCATCATCAGTAAACCACTTTGTGTGCTGGCAGTCCTAGGGAATCTGTCCAGTGCTGGGCAGCTCTGGACAGCTCTGGCCAGCAAAAGTGATTTACTGATGATACTTTGCCACAGAACCGTCGAAAGTTCCAGGCTCTGTGACACTCCTCTTGGTGGGGTCAAAGTTCATTGTTTGTGCTGCAGCTGGCACCGGCATATATTGCTGCATGGCCTGAGCCATCGCTGCTGCCATGGCTTGGACCATTGCGTAATCAACAACAGGGGTTGTGGCTGTGCGGGGTCCATTTCAGCTTGTTAGTGGGACCAGTCTTCGAAGGGGGTGGCAGATGGATCATCTGTTCCGGAGGTTGTAGGGAGTATTAAAAACGAACCCAAGTTTGTGTGGGTCAGGGGAGGGTGAGGGTGAAGGATAAACGAGCTCCAGAGTTACCTCACGGAAGAGCTCGAGAGGGGGTAAGGGGAGCAGGGTGAGTGGGGAGAGCGAGCATGAGAGGCGCAGAGTAGAGAGTTCTCTTTTATAGGGGAGAAACCTAAGAGGGAGACAGAGCTCAACCTCTTCTTTCTTAACAGGGGGAATGGTGGTAAAGTACGGGTAACGTAGGACTGAAGTAGGTGTACTACTCACTGGTGGTGTTCAAGACCACTAAACACGTAATCTGTTCACTGTCGCACACCTGATCAACCTCCTAGAAATAGGGAGGGACCAGCCTGGCACACTAAGCAGACTACAGTGGGTATGAGAATGTCAGTTATGGGTCTACCTCTGCTGCCATGTGGGAACTACAACTAACTATGGCTCAGCCACTCTGGACCTTGTGGGCCCTCTTGATCAAGCATCGCCCTGCGTACACTGAGCTTGACCTCAGGACGGTGTATATATGTAGAGTAAGACTCCCTAAGACATTTGCCTGACTGGCTCTGTCACTCGGGTGCCCTCGGTCACACTGATGGAGGCGAAGAAGAAAGGCTACTGGGTGAACTGCCTGCTACAACTATCGTACTGCTGTTAACCCTTGGCACCAGGTATGAGGTGATAGGGGAGAAGTAGTAATCTAGTTCGAGTGAAGCAATCAAAGACAAAGGTCTTCTCAGCTATCACATCAAACCAGAGAGACTTGGGAGTGGAACCCGTTGATTGAGGGACAAGCTCAAAATGAACTAGATTAGAGAGTCTGGCTACAACAAATGATGGGACTTATATACTGCCTTACTGTTTGTACATACTGCCATGAGAGAATGTTCTGGAAAGAAGTAAACAAAAGAGAGAACTATGCTATTGGACGAACGCAAACATGCATTAGTAACAAGGCACGGCCTTACTAAGTATCATGTAAGTGTAAAACAGAAAAGTCCGAGATGACCCAGCATCCCTAAAGCGGAACCCTAACCAGAGGGTGGATATATATAGGCAAATAGGAAATGCAGAAGCAAAAAGTCTACTGGTTGTTACAGGATACTTACAACCCTGGTTGTACATAGCCACTATAGGGTATAAATGTCATCCACTCATAACTGGGCACCTCAGTCATTGTATCCCCAAGACTGAGGTGAGCCCAACTACCTACTTTCACTACCACTTGTACTCATCTACCATAGTCACTCATTTGCTTTTAGGTACTCCTAATCTGAGTTGTCATATCCCTGAGACTGAGTCACTCGTTTGCTTTTAGTCATTTTTGTCACTCCCTGTTACACTGCTTTCATTGGGCAGCACACTTTGCTTCTCTCAGAGGTAACCAAGTCTCACCAAGAGGGTCATCACCAGCACTAATGGCAAGGTTGACCAACTGAGCACAGAGATCAGCCTCACCAACACCCATGACTTGGAATGTGGCATCATCATGTTCAAGCTCATCCTCTGACTCACTCTCACTGGCTGTAAACTTCAAACTGTCAAGTACATTGGTGCATTTCCACTCCAGTTCTTCATCTTCTGCCTCAGGGCTGGGAGCATGAGATAATGTCCTCATGCATTTGCTTGTGTGCTGATCCTTGTCAGATTTGGGTGTATCAGGGAATGATACATTGCCTGTTTCAACAACAGCTGAGCTCTGGTTATGCAGACCAGCCATGTTGCATGTTACAGTGGGTTTTCAAGGGCATTCCTGTGTCTAAGATCAGCAATTCACATGACCACAAACCTCAGACTTGCTCAATTTTTTCCGCTCCTCACTAGTGTGACAGCTGTACCCTGACATTGCAATCATACTGTACTAGGCTAATGCTACTTATTCCGCTTTTTCCAGGATTTTTACAAATTCTTTTGGGGGCTGGCCACATTTTTGGTTCAGAATTTCAAAAACTTAGTATAACAAAAATTGGCTCATGCAGATTGCATTGTTATGTCCTAAATATGCCTAGTATACATTTGTAACACCCCTGGAATGTTGCACCATATTGGAATAATTCAATGAGTAAAATTGTCATGTTTGTCTGTCCACAACTGTCAAACAGGATATTTTGTGCATGACAGACCCACCATGGTCCTCATTGGAAGAACTGGATGAGTCATTTTATCAGTGATACATTGTACTGTTTTATGTGTTTCATCTTTTATTTTAGGATATAATTGTGGAATCTGTAGATAGACCTCAGTATGCTGACAAGCTACTGAGGGACTAAGTGCACAGCAGAGCAGAGCAGCAAGAGGCCTGATGATGCAGCTAGGGCAGAGATGCTGAAAGATTGGAAAAACAAGTCAAGCACACTGGAAGGGAGTGATCAGCTTGTCACCTATGAAACAATGTCAAAGAGAGACAAACTTGGATCTGTGCACAAGGCAGTCATGCCCACAAATGAACCTAAACAGCTCAGAACCTTCACAACACAAACCTTGACCCAAAAGCTTTGGTGCATTGACTGTATGTCTTCAGGGGATCACTGGAAGTAGTTTCAGCACAAATCCTGCATATGGGTCTCATCCTGGTGCCTCATGCACTCAATTCATCAAAGGTACTATTTGTCATGCTCCATCTTGAACATATTTCACCTGTTCATCCACATAGTATTCTCAGCCACATCCATCCATAGCCATAGCCCTATATTGTGCATCTGAGTTTCTCACATAGTAGTTCATTTCAGCACTTAATGGAAAACTGTTCTTCAATGTGTCATGTGCTCTCAAGCTTCTTCCTGATGAGATTGCTAGAAATGGTTAGTAAGGACTTCTTCAGGAAAATCAAAGCTCCTTGTGGTGGGCTCCAGATGAAGAGAATTGATTTTTAGTAACATAGAAAAATTAGTTAGATAGGGTGAGTACAGTCTCAACCCCAAAGGGGCTTTGTCCTGAGAGTCCATACAGTATGCTTGTGTAGTCTCGCTACACTCTTTGACAATTCTACAGAGATATATTGGGTGATTAGTAAGAATGGTTGGAAATTGAAAGTTGACTGCCAGCTGCGATGCTCATATTGTGCTCATATCACTGATCAATGCTCAGTGCACAGCCATGGACAATGAAGAAGCACATCAATTGTGAGAGCTCATATGAGAGAAGGTCCTTGTTGTTGTCCAGATTCTTACCAAACTAATGGTCAATCTCCTCTCCGGAGAGATCCCTAAGAATATATGGCCATACCACACATCTGTGCTTTCTGGAGAGGCTTGGTTGGTTGAACTGATCCTTGGTCACCCAGACCATATATGTTGTGAGTTAGGTATGAGCATACACACATTCAAAGAAATTACTCTTGAACTCCACAACCATGGCTACCAAGCCTCGAAGCACACCTCTCTTGAAGAACAGCTTGCAATTTTTTTGTATATGTGTGTCACTGGCCTACCAATCAGACATGTTGGAGAACGTTTTCAGAGATCCAATGATACAATCTTGAGGTATGTTTTGATTCACTTTTCTGCACCCATTTCTAACAGCATCTGTACTTAGATACTTCTGCAAAATGGTTACAATCTTTGCTTCTGAACCCTTCTATTCGAAGCATGTATCACTCCCATTTGCTTCTTCAACTACTACTGTCCACCCAAAAATCATGTGGAGTCATAGGTTCTGGCCATACTTCAAGGATGTGATTGGTGCCATCGATGGCAGTCATATTCCTGCTTCCCTGCCACTTCATGACTGCACTGCATACCACAACCGAAAGGGCACCATGTCCCAGAATTGCATGTTTGCTTGTGACTTTGGCATGAATTTCACTTATGTATTGACTGGCTGGGAGGGTTCAGCTATGGATGCATGAATTTTCCAGGAAGTGTGCACATCAAGCCTCGATATTCCCCAAGGAAAGTATCTCCTTGGCAATGCTGGTTTCCCATTGTCAGAAGGAGTCCTTGTACCTTACTGCTGCACATGCTATCACCTGGCAGAGTGGCAACAAGCATCATTAAGGTATGCATTTACTGTGTGATTGATATCCATTTACTTCCTGTTTTACAGGCCTGCAAACAAAGAAGAGCTTTTCAATTTGTGTCACTCATCTGCATGGAATGTTGTTGAACAAATCTTTGGTGTCATCAAGCATTGTTTCCAAATTCTTCTTCTCCCTCCAGAATATCCTATCAAGATCCAGGCACTCATTCCTGTCGCCCTATGCATTATCCACAATTTAATTATGTCGCATGAATGGGATCCAGATGCTGATGGAGAAATGCTGGAGGGGGATAGCAGAGGTGATGGGGGTACTGGGGAAGTTGGTGACATTGAGCAAGAAGAAAGCACACTATCAGGGGATGACAAGGGAGATGATGACCCTCAAGAATTATCAGCCAGGGTGTTGTGCGATTCTATTGCTGAGGCAATGTGGCACGACTACCAGGAGTATCTGTGGAAGCAAGGGCAAACTTGATTGTAGAGATTGTTTTATGTACACTTTTCTCACTTTCTAAATGAATATCTCTGGATCATTCTTTGCATAACAAAACACTGGGTCAGATAAATTGTGAGCAGGGATACAAACATGATGGAGGTACTACAACACAAGGTCATCTGGAATGAGTTTCTGGTTACAAAGACAAGTCTGAATCCAGTTTCTATGAAGGGTTTTATCATCCAACATGAGGTATAAATCGATTGCCCCCCCATCCATATGGAATGCTTCCATCAGGGCCATCTTAGCTAACAGGGGAAGGTTGTCATCTTGCCATGCGAGCATCTCCATGGCAACATGCATATGCTCAGTATGCCTTTGCTGTGCAGCAACTGCAGATGATGAACTGATAACAGACCCAAGGTATGAAAGGGAACCTTGTACACTGATGAGTAAAGCGGGTGTGGATGTTTCTTTGCTCTTCTTCGACTTCTTTGAAGAGCATTCTGCATTGTCCTTGATAGAGAGCGACTGGAGTGCAGCTTGCACTGATAGAATTTCAGCAGAGGGTGAAGCAGGGTTGGCATCTGCATGTGTATGCTTCCTACTTGATGGCATAGAGCTGGTAGTTGAAGGAGGATATGAGCTAAGTAACATCATAGGGGAAGTGAGAGTCGGCATGGGTGGATTAAATTGCGTTGAAAATAGCTGGGACTGCATGTTCATTCTGTTAGCAGGAGCTACCTTGTTGATGGACATTTGATCAATCACATCATCTTCAATGATGCCAGTGGAGCTTCCAACCTGAGGAGTAATGAACTGTAAAGCGGCAGAGGACATGGATGGGGTCATCACCAGATCACTGGAGGTATGGCTAGATGGGTTTACAGAGAGGCCAGGACCACTGGCACCAGATACGAATGCTGCAGAAGTTGTAGGATGGTAGGCACACATACCATGGGCTTGGTCATTTGGAAACAGCGACTCCATCACCATAAGCAGGGGCCAACTGACGTTTTTGAACTGGTGCATAGCATTCCTGGGTTGGCCCTGTTGATGGATGTTATTGATGTCAAGCGATGGACCCAAGATGATGGACATGTACTGCTAACCACTCCTTGAAGTCACTTTCCTCACTCTCAGAGATAATATTTGCCCCATTTTCATTATCCCAATGCTTTCCAGAATGACCTTGCCATAAATTGATATCCCTCAGCATGGATTTGAGCTGTACCAATAATGATCGATGAGGCTACACAGGTGCTGGGGAGGGAACAGGATACTCACATTACTGAGCTTCCCTCTGCACATATCAGAGGTCTTCATTGCACCTTTTTGTTTTGGGAATTTCTTGTTTATGTGGGCAGCGGCCACACTCCAAGTGGCAGACTTGAATGACCCATCGCCCATCTTGCCAGCAATTTTCTCATTGACAAGGAAAGCAACAAGGGCCTCTTTCTCTTCCTCAGTCCAGTTGGCTTGATCCTTATTGGAGGGCATATCTTCAGTCACTAGCTTGAGGCAAGACTCACTGACAAGCATTGCTAGTGCTGCGATAATCGGTAGGAGGGGTTCCAGGGGTTCACTATCCATCATTGTCAGAGCAGTTCAAAATACAAACTCCGCAGCATGGCAGAGTGGTGGCTTGCCAGGATCACAAACAAAGTAAAATACCAAAGCCAGCAAGCAACTGTGTAGTGAGACTACATGAACATACCATATGGACTCTGAAGAATTTGGGTGAAATAAGGGAAGACAAAACAACCCTAATACTTAGCTCTTGGTGCACTCCTGTTCCTGTTTGACCTTCAAATCCTCACCTTGTGCGAGTCTATATTCTATACTTCTCCTCCCTTGTACATGTGTGAACTTGACAGAAAAGTCTACAGTACTAGAACCTGTGAAAGCCCATAATCTCCCAGCCAAGTAAGATGCAAGCATGCCAATAGCAAGCAAGGTTAGTGCTGATGCAGGTAGCACTTCCCAAGTTCTCAAGGACATATAGCACAAAACACCAAAAAAAGAACATGCCCCCTCCTTTTTAGCCCTCCTAAAACACTGACTTCCTTTCCCTCTCCTCCAGACCCCAGAAACTGAATTACCATAGGTGAAGACTTCATCTTACCTACACTGCCTGCCTTGATAGATACAAGGATACATTGCATGTCCATGTCATTCCTAGTGTACTCCAAGTTCCACTCATGTTTGGATGGACTCATAGATCCATCATCTAAATAATATGTCAGCAAGTTTGAAGATAGTCAGAAGGTCTCACACTCACAGTGAGTAAGTATGAAACCTTTTGGCACTGAGGAACTTTTGTACCAAATCCAGCAAGGACATGAAGTACAAGAATATGATCATTTTTCCTCAGCCTGCTGAATCAGCATCAATCTTGAGAAGGTTGACCAGCTGTCTCATCTTTGCTGACACCTCTACATATAACATGCCTACTTCACAGTTATTCTGTGGTAGAACAGGATATTTTAATACATTATTTATTTATCATGTTTTCTGGGAGATAAGATACTGTAATTTGACCTAGAACATTTGGCATGCTCTCAGTACCATGTTCTTGTACATAAAAATTGTAGTTTAGCATGTCATGTTTTTAGAGAACACATTGAACTGCTGTTCTGTTTTTTTTTTTTTCAGGTGAACATTGAAAGACTTGACCAAATGTTTTTATTATTATCATGTACAAAACATATATCATTTACTTTTGATGTTCCATGTAACATTACATGTTCTTCAATGATCAGTTTGTTTGAATTATTTTGTGGTGAAGTATTTGATTAATGTATTGCATAACATGTAGAAAACAGTACTAATAATTTTTTTGATGATTGTTTTTGGTTTTTGGTGGTGGGTCATGGTAATTGTTTTTCACCAATAAAACATTGGAAATCCACTGTGTCATGTTTTCTGTCAGAAACACCTTTCAAAATTCAACATTATTGCCACGCGTTTTAGCAGAGAATATGAGATAAAACAAAGTATCTTTTCAAAGATTTTTTTCCCTATGTTTGTACAAAGAAAATTGTAAAATGCTTGTTGTGTATGGTACCTAGATGGTAGAAGGTCTTATTTGGGCAGGTTTTTGCAAGTTACAACACTCAAAGACAAGTGCTGAGGGTTGGGGGTGCTCCTGATGAAGAGAGGAGCAGGAAAGTGAGAGGAAGCAATGGGGTAGACTGCTGTCAGCCTACAGAAGGATGGACAATGACTTAATTTGATGTCCCAGGCTAATCTGAGCCCAGGAAGGTCTGGATGTGAAGATAATTGATGATAGGCAATGATAAGTGAAGTAGATGATAGTTAGACCCTTAATAAAGTCTCAACTACTGAAGCTGATGAATGAATTACTGAGAAACAAAGAAATGTGAGCAAGAGGGGCTCTCTGATGTCTGTTATGCTCCAATGCAGTGACTTCATTGAATGGGCTAGGCACAAATGGACAGAGGGACACATGACAGGCATAACTTGTCATAACCCCTATGACTCCCTTACTAATCCTGACTTTGATAGGTTCCCTCTATTAGGAGTATACACCCAATACAAGGAGAACAAGAAGAGAGAGAGTATGTTTGAGGGAATTGCAAGGTAGCAAAAAACTGAGGACACAGAGTACTGTATGTCTAACTATATACCCCTTGACAGAGGGTGCACATACATATACTCTGTAAGTAGTAAGTTGTTGCAGAAGCAAACAATGAAACAGAAATGAGTCAGTATGGCTCCATGAAAGGGGGAATGAGGCCCAAACTGGCTGTGCAGTGAGGGGGCAGAGTCATGATGGAGATGAAACATATCAGATATACAGTGTCTTGATTAAGTAATGCACAGCATTAATAATCCAACAAGTGCTTGTCTCACTTGACAACAACTGAAGCAAAGACATTGTGTAGAAATATCTGTAGGCTACCTCAGTAGTGAACAAACTACTGAGTGTATTAATGTACCTGTAGGCTACTACAGGATGTCAGTATAGTAGAATACTTGTAATATAAACAGACTTACCCTCAGTAGTGAACAAACTGCTGAGGGAATACTAGTAGAAAATACTTCAAGTAGGTGCGCTATTTCAGCTTATGTAAGCAGCCAAAACATCGCACAGTGGTCAAGTACCACAGGGGCACTTTATGTTCCAACACATTGATTAATAGCTTGTTAGATAGTGATAATTGCAGGGATAATGACAGTATGCAAAAGATAGTAGGAAAAAAGGAGTTTCAATGTGCATGAGATGATTATGAAAAAAGGTACTGTACAATTCATATTTGGATGTGGCATGTGCTTGAAAGAAGTCAATGTCACCAGTCCAATATGCATGGTACAAACAAGAAAATTCTAATACCTAGTGTGGCCACCTTTAGCTGTGAGAAGAGCCTGAACACACTCCAGCATGCTGTCATAGAGTGAAGTAAGGTAGCTTTCTTCAATGCTCTCCCACTTCTCAACAATGGCATTCCATAAGTCTGTGACATTTGATGGCAGGGTGGTCCAAGTGTGCACACAACATTCCAAATAGTGCCAAACATGTTCAATAATATTCATATTGGGGCTCTGTGGAGGCCAGTTGAGTGTTTTGAGCTTCTTGCTGCTGAACCACTGGGCAGCAAGCTTCAAAGTATGCTTTGGATCATTGTCTTGTTGAAAATAAGCATTTTTCTTCTTCATTCTGAGGTCACTGAGGGTTCTCAGAAGCTTTTCCTGCAGGATTTCAACATAGAGCTTTGCATCCATATGACCTTCAATGCAACATATCCAGCTGGCCTGGTGTTATGCACCCCCACACCATGATGCTGCCACCACCATGTTTCACCACCTTCCTGGTGTAGCATGCATCAAAGTCCTCCCCAGGCTTCCTCCAACACCATTCACAGCTGTCTGACCCAAAATGATTGAATTTAGATTCATCTGAGAAGACAACAGCCTTCCAATTCTCTGCTGTCCAGTCAGCATGGGCCTTTGCCTACTCAAATTGCCTTTTCTTGTGAGCATCTGTCAAAAGAGGCTTTGGGTGATGCACATAGGCCTTTAGGCCACATGCATGTAGCCTTTGTCAGATTGTTTCAGCATGAAATCCTGGGAAAAACTTCCTCTGAAGGTCAGCAACATCATGTGCCTTCCCCTGAGCAAGAAGTTAGGCTGTGTGATGAGTGTCATTTGAAGTGAATAGACATGGGTGACCTGATTTAGGGATAGCATAGTAATCTTCAGATTTAGCATAAGAATTAAAGATGTGTTTGACAGTAGTACAATGAATTTGGAACTTTTTGGCAATGTGCTCATCTGAGAGACCAGCTGCCTTGTCTTGACAAATCTGAGCCTTCTTTGTCAGGCTGGTGTACTTTGCCATGGCCAAGAGATGGTAAAGAGGGTACTAGTAGCTTCTGGAGTGGTGTGGTGGGCAGTGAACTTGGCAATGAAAATTTGAGGCAGGTTTTCATAATACCACCCACTATCCAAAAAAGAATTGCACGATACTTTTTTTAGTGTTCACACCACAGCACACTACAATACAATGAAAGGACAATCATCACACCTCAGTCTTGTCAAATAGACCTTGGTCCACATGTTATGATAGTTGTACAAACATAAAGTGATGTATTACTGTTGCTATCAACAAAATGCTGGAAATGTAGTGGCTGTGCATTACTTAATTGAGACACTGTACTATCACTGGCAAGGCAGAAATGAGACTAAGGAAATGTACAAGTTGATAATGACAATCAGAGCACAGCAACCATGCTGCAAAGACTTTCTAGACCAACCCCCCTTTCCAAGGATGGTGCATGACCAAGACCACAGCCCAGACAATGATGATGACTGCAATGACTTGAACACCTAAGCATGTGAACATGTATGTGTTGTGTGACCAAAAATGGTAAGGGGGCAGCTCAAGGCATACCATCACCCCCCTCTCAAGCTCCTTGGACCCTTGATGAAGGGGAGGATAGGTGTGTGGCAAAGGGTTGTCAGGAAGAACAGGCAATGGATGGTGAGGGGTGGTGGAGTTTTCACAGGCAGGAGGGGTCCAGTGTGACCTGGCTCCATTATGGCACAACCAGTGACTGAGTTTGTGGCACTGGTAGCAGGTGAAGGGGTAGAGTGGGTGACCTTCAGGGATGCTGGTCTGACCACCAAGGTAGTAGCAAAGTTGGTTGGTGGGAACTGGGAGTAAAGGCTCATGGGGAAGAGTGGCAGTAATTTTGATGGCATTAAAGTAGCCATTAACACACCCTACCCAGGCAGCATTGTGGAGAAGGGCCTCCCAGTCAGCTTGGTGTTTGCAGGTGGAGATGATGCCATTAAGAAGTGATGCAGTTTGTTTAAAGAGTTCCCCTTTATTGAGCCAATCAACAGGGATCTCTGGCTCCCACACTTTTTCTTCTTCCTCTGGCAAGTCCCATGTGATGGTGGTCCCTGGCTTCTTCAAATGATCATGGATCTGGAGGAGGGGCAGGGCAGTAAAGGCCTGGTTCTGCCAGACAGCAAAGAGGTGATACAGTGAGGGACAAAAGTGTTGCAATGTTTGTGAGGTGTGACTTGTTGCTGATGTAACTCAGGCTATTCTGCACAGATAATCATGATACCTATACCATTGGAAAGGGGTGACCTAAGCTTTCCAGAGCACTAAGGTTCAGTCCAAACAAAGTAATACATGCTGAGATACACCCTATTCTTTCCAAAAAGTGCATTGCAATGCTTTTGTCCCTGACTGGTGAAATCATGAAATGTGACCTTTTGATGGGATTGAGGGCATGGAAGATGGGAAAAAATGATTACATAATATCCAGATGATTTGTTGGCATGTAAACAATGACAAACATTGGACTTGTACCATTAACCCTCCCTCTTTTACCACAACTCATGAAATCATCTCTCTAGCTCACATGGTCATTTTCTCAAGGAATTCTTATCAAATACTGGTGGCCACCACAGTGCCATCAGTATAACATGCTCCCAGAACCATCAGTCCCTTAAAAAACCTGCTGTCAGTCATTTCCTGGACTGTTTCCCCCCCCAGGCCTGATGTGTTCTGGGACTAATCAGTACTTGGAAGGCTGAAAATGTTATGGAGGTCAATCTGGCACTTCAGAACATGATGTACAAACCAGTCCCCTCTCAACCAATGCATTTCTGGCACAGGGACAGTGGTATGGAAGTTAGGGCAAGACAAAATCCTCTTTACCCCTGGGTGTCATCAGAAGGATATGCTACTGAACTGCCATGGAACAGAATCCTGTGCTTCCATCTGGCCCTGAATATTGCCTTTGGTCAAATATGACCAAATAATCCTTCCCCAGTCATCTACAGTTCAGATCAGAGCAAGATCTAGTGAACCCTCTTATGGTGCTCAAAGCACAAGAAGGTTTTGTCTTGCCCTAACTCCCATATCAGTGTTCCTGTACCAGAAATGCATTGGTTGAGAGGGGACTGGTTTGTACATCATGTTCTGAAGTGCCAGATTGACCTCCATAACATTTTCAGCCTTCCAAGTACTGATTAGTCCCAGAACACATCAGGCCTGGGGGGGGAAACAGTCCAGGAAATGACTGACAGCAGGTTTTTTAAGGGACTGATGGTTCTGGGAGCATGTTATACTGATGGCACTGTGGTGGCCACCAGTATTTGATAAGAATTCCTTGAGAAAATGACCATGTGAGCTAGAGAGATGATTTCATGAGTTGTGGTAAAAGAGGGAGGGTTAATGGTACAAGTCCAATGTTTGTCATTGTTTACATGCCAACAAATCATCTGGATATTATGTAATCATTTTTTCCCATCCTCCATGCCCTCAATCCCATCAAAAGGTCACATTTCATGATTTCACCAGTCAGGGACAAAAGCATTGCAATGCACTTTTTGGAAAGAATAGGGTGTATCTCAGCATGTATTACTTTGTTTGGACTGAACCTTAGTGCTCTGGAAAGCTTAGGTCACCCCTTTCCAATGGTATAGGTATCATGATTATCTGTGCAGAATATCCTGAGCTACATCAGCAACAAGTCACACCTCACAAACATTGCAATGCTTTTGTCCCTCACTGTAGTCTAAAAATGAAAAATGAACTATGAGTCAGCTCTGCCTGACTCACAGTGTCCCCACTATGCACCTTTGGGCAGTGTCACACACCAAAGGTGTTTGGTGACATGGACATGGATGTTGCTGATAAATGGAGATGAAAGACTAGAGCCCTAATGCATAGAACAACAGCCAGGAATGTTGGCAGTCATCCTGCACACAAGAATGAGTCATCAATGCCAAAGAAAAGAGAAGGAAGTGAGTTAAGCCCCTGTAAAAAATTCTTGGTGCCTGTGTACAGCATTCCAGTTTTCAATGTATCCCCCCATTTCTGCAGATACTAACACCATTCCCACACTTGCTTATAGTGCTCAACCATGTGATCCTACCTTATTGGAAAGGATCCTTGCACTCCACACATCTCTACAGCACTCCCTCCAACAGATGCTCATTTCACTAATTCTTCTGATATGGCTGCCACCACATCAATCATTTCACTTGTCCCCTTTGCTAGGGACCATGGCTACATATATTTACTAGGAGTCCCTACTAGCTTCTGTCCTGAAGCATCCTGATACATCCCATCCTCATCCACCCCCTCTCAGCCCATCCAGCTTGGACAGCATGTTCTTTTTGTCAATATGACCACCAGGAGGACATTGTTTGGTCACATCAGGTCTGTCATTTGGTTAGAAAGGTCTTATGTGGTTTTTTTCAGTCTCTCCAGTCCAAGAAGCATATGGATCCTTCCTCCCTGCTCCCTGCCTTCATACCAGTCTTGTCCATCATTCTTCCAAAATTGCAACAGCTACAGTGTAATTTACTGCCCTCCACTCTCCCTGATCACATCCATGATGAGTATGATGCACATCTTGCCTTCTTGTTGCAAGATACTGCAGAAGATGCTCCCCCTTCACCCTCTCTTCTGACAGAGTCTCATTCATGAAGTTTTTATTTGCTTCACTGAGAGGACAGTTGGGGGGGGGGGAGTTGTGATCCCCTATGCTCCTGTAACCCCACAGACCCCAAAAGCTTGAGCCCTTTGACACCTGACACCTGCCATCCCTTTATGGATGTCCTATATCAGCATCAGATCAGCACTGCCTCTCTGTCATCCCACCTTGGCCTAGAAGTGATCCCTTTGAGATGTGACATGCACTGCCTCCCCCTAATGTGATTCTGGTGCACTTACTCACTTCTGACAATGCTTGACTCATACTTTGATATTCTGACTGTCCCTGACTCACCCATTGCCAATACTTACCAATCTTTTGACTTTGCTTACTGACTCTTGGCTTATTGGCTTATTTATCCTTACCTATGCTCACCAATGCTTTATAAGTCAATTACCCACTGCTTACATTTCTTATTTATCTGTTACCAATCACTTACCAAGTGTTTGCACCTTGTTTTCCATAGGCAACTCCCCTGTAATGCATATAAACCACTGTACTTAGATAGCTGATAAGGAATAAGACATCAGAGAGCCCCTCTTGCTCACATTTCTTCATCCCTCAGTAATTCATTCATCAGCTTCAGTAGTTGAGACATTATTAAGGGTCTAACTATCATCTACTTTGCTTATCATCACCTTTCATCAATCAGCCTCACCCCAAGTCCTCCCTGAGCTCAGGAACATCAAATTAAGTCATCATCCATCCTTCTGTAAGCTGACAGCTGTCTACCCCATCACAATCTCTCACATTGTTGCTCCCTCTTCATCAGGAGCACCCCCAACCCTCAGTACTCATCTTTGAGTGTTGTAATTCACAAAAAACCCACCTGAGTAAGACCTTCCACCATCTGGGTATTGCATAGGCACACCACCACTCACTTACTTGTCTTTTGTGTTGGTTTTGGTTGGTTTACACCACTGAACCACACTTTGACTCATACCATTACCCCACAGACCCCCAATGCACAAGCCCTTCAACATCTGACTCATGCCATCCATTTCTGGATTTAATACTTCCCTGTCTGTAAACACTGCCCATCTGTTGTCCCATCTTTGATCCAGTGATATCTCCACCAAGATTTGACATGCATCACCACCCCCTAATGTGATACCAGTGCACTTACTCAGTTTCTGACATTCTTTGACTCATGCTTTGATATATTGACTGTCCTTGACTTGTTCATTGCCAATACTTACCAATCCTCTTTGCTTGCTTACTTTTTGTTTCTTGTTTACTCATCATGATAACTCATTGCTTACAAGTCCTTACTCATTACTTACCAAGCATTTATGCCTTGTTTGTCATAGGCTGCACTCTCCCTACAGTATATAAGCCTTCCTGTACTTAGCTACACAATCAAGTCAGGAATCAAGAAGCAGTTCAGTTCAGAAGTACTCATCTCAGAAGTAACTCATTGTCAACAGTTGAGGCTCCATTAAGGGTCTATCTACCTTTGTTCATCATTGTTGATAACATCTATGCTTAGTCAGCAACTTTTGCTTCATCATCCTTCCACTCCTGCACAACTCAATGTCAACATCTGCCAGGAGTACTTTCTACTGAATACCTTCACTCTATTCAGCATCCCTCATCTTCTCATTACTCACTCATCCACTCCTGTGTAACTCATCAACAACTTGTACTAGGAGCACTATCTCTTGAAAAACACCCCATATTAGATTTTTCTGCCCTCCAGGTTCTGTGGAGGTACACCACTACCTGCTCTTTATTGTCTTTGGTGTTGGTTTTGGTTGGTTTCTACCACCTTTCCACACTTCAACTCACACCATATACCAGCAAACCAAGTGAGAATGGATGAAATCCCTACTTACAACATGCTGTATGGCACCCCTGCATATGTACCACTGGCTGGTCTGCCACCATTTGATGGTGAAGGCAATACCATACTTTTATACTTATGTGACTTTACTATACATACCTCCTGTGCTTGTCTTACTTAACACTGAGAGTTATTTACATTGTTTGAAATGTCCAGAAAGGCTCAGAAGTCACAAAAGAAGTCTGAAATAGTGTGAAATGGTATGAATAGAATTTTGTTAATTTGCTGATGAAGGGTGTGGTTTCATTTTTGATAGTGCAGAGGAACTATGAAGACAGGAAGTCTTGAGATGACTGTTGAGTCCTGCAAAATCCACAAGAGTTATTCACTTTTGTTATGCTCCAACACAAATGATTCATCAAATGGACTAGGCACAAATGGATGGAGGAACACACTATGGGCCAAACATGTCATAAGTCCTATAGCTCACCACAACCAACCCTTAAGGCCTACAGATGCTTCAGGCACTGGAAGGCTCTCCCAAGAATACTGAGGATGAAAGAGATATATTTGAGGGGAGTTGCAAGGTAGTGAAAAACTAAGGAATATAGCAGAGTATTGTATGGTTTATATACCTGTTGGATGGTTGGGGTACAAACTCTAAAGTCTTCTGCAGTGAGTCTAAAAGGGGTAAGTAAACAATCATATCATGACATGGCCAAACTGGCTGCATACATGTAGGTGTGCAGCAAGGGGCAGTAATAGGATCAAGTAAGAAGAAAGGGGATTGGAATGGAACAGAAAGCACAGCAATGCACAATAGGTATTTGCAAAAGATGAGCCAAGTGAATCAAAGGGAATCATACAATTGGACATAGGTACAGCCATCAGGCTGTGGAATGCAGTGTTGGGTGTTGTACATCCCATACAGCAGCCCATGCTATGACAATGGTCACCATGATGACAATGACAACAAGGAAAATGATGACATGGCAGTCAAACAGTCCAAGCCACTGCCAATAGCAGCAGAGGCAGTGCCAAGGGCATAATAACTGCCTGGCAGATATCTTTGTTCATTGCATCAAACATATTGCCCATCTCACTGACTGGATTTAGAATCTCTGCAAGGGTCATCTGGTTTGAATGCTGGATAATGCCAGTCACCTTGAGATCATCCAAGGCCTTCATGACAAGTTGCTCAGCATGTGGCACAGGATCACCAGCAGTTTGAGTTGCATGCATCAGCAACTTGACAAAATTTCTGGAGATCTGATTTCATTTCTAAAGCTCTGATTTTCACTTCCGACATTCTGGTGATCTGACAATCCTAATATCTGAAATTCTAAAGTTCCAATTTCATTTCTGATTCTGAATTTTGGTCTGACAATCTGAAAAAACCTGAGAATTTTTTTTTTGGAATTTCTGATATCAGATTTTCTTGGGTCATAAGAATATCAGAAGCAAAATCAGAATTTCAGAACTTCAGTCTCTCTAATCATCAGCATGTCAAAAGGCAATCAGGCCTTCAGAAATTTTGTCAAGTTGCTGATGTGGATGAGGGAAGAAATTGGAAGGGCAGGTTGGATGGGTGACAAATCCAATTCAGGTAAAATACCAGACTTTTACCAGTAGTTCCTAATAGTTGTCTCATCCACAGGCCCTTTGGGCCTTTGCTACCATGTCTTAATAATAGAATTTCCTAATCTAGTGTTATACTCAGCATTTCTCACCTATAGGCATGGGGTTATGGGTTATATGGGTTATGAATTCAAATCCCTGCATACCAATTTGGGAAATGGAAAAATGCATGGGTTACAGGAGAGTATGGGTTATACCAGAGTTGATTGTACTTCTGTTTGGACAAGTATAGTTTCGCAGACGAGATGTTACAAGTTCAGCATCACCTTGAGTATCATCAGGTGTGCTTTTCCCATTCCATTTCTATCTCCGGACCTGTCCGCCACACCCACCGTTCATGACTATGATATGACCAGAGATGGCCACAGCGGAGACATACGCTCGATGTTCCCGCAACAGTCTCCCCTTCCGAGCCTCCGAATACCTCGCAGGTCGACGGTGGGGAATCCCTATGAGGCTGTGATAAGGGCAGATTTGTGATTGTCAGCAGAGCATTCATTGTACGTAAAAAGCGATCGGAGGATGCAGAGCGTGATAAAATGCCAATCAGAAGATGACATACCGGTTCCGCCAAACAGTGTTCGTGACAGTTTTGATAACAATATGAATAACGGCACACAACATTCGAGTGAGGCGTTTCAATCTGGGGTGGTGTGCGTGAAGGGATGGAAAAAAAAAGATGGTGGAGTAGTAGAAGAACACTCACTCTCAACATCTTAAACATCCTTGGGTTAGCCGAGCAACCGCCAGGACATGCCTGAACATCAACCTTGACGGCGTAGTCGCCTAGATCGTACCCCCCATCACAAAACAGGACAACGTCCACTGCAGTCCCAGGTATGTGCGTGCGCTGGATGAGTCGATAATGTAAATCAAACATAGAGGAGTCAACTGTCGATATCTTCTTCATAAGGGTGGCCATAGCCCGTCTCTCCCCCCACATACGTTCGAAGACTCTCCATGAATAATCCGTCCATGCTTCAATGTCTGATGACGGTATAGTCCCACCGATATGATCATCGTTGCACATAACATGCACCCATTTCTGGCCCAAATGGTACCCAACGACCAATTGGAAAGAGGCATCGAGCATGTCGCTCACGTACGTTATCACGGCATGCCATACACCGCTCTCCTCGTTTCCCAGCATGCAGAGTCGCTGACCTACCCAGGTAACCTCCTCCGGAACGATGCAACATCGGACGAAGCCAAGAGACAAGATATTTGTTGGGTGGAATTCAAAACTGCGCTCTGGGCGGTCTCGGGTAAGGCCGCTCTCTTCACCATCCCCCTCGTAGGCAAGGTTGACGACTTCGAGTCGCGACTTGCCGACAATGGTGTCCGCTGGGGTTCCCAATGCCCTTTCATAACGACCATTCACGTCTAAGAGAGTGACTTTTAGAGGCTCATTGGAGTACGACCGACAGCACGCGAGTGATGCCTGGATGTACCTGCTGGAAGGATACTGGGGGATAACATATGGAATGATTGGAAGGCAGATTCGAATGCCACTATTGGTCACGGTGTATGACTGGTCAGGAGGCTCACCACCAGACACACATGCCCGCATGGATTCCTCGGGTTCCATTATCCTGACATCGTTCAAGCCCGTAAAAAAGCTTGGTGAGTCTGCGAGAACGGCACCGGTGAACCGCTGTTTGTCCCAAGCGAAGATGCTCTGATCGTTGGACGTCCGCATAATTTCTAGCTGAAGCCGTCTGAACGCATGCTTCCCTTCACCATATAAAACAGGCATGAAGACGCCGAACAATCCCATAAGAGAGTAAGCCTGGTCTTCTACACGTGTAGTCACGCGATTGGCGGCCCATGACATTATTTGGGCGATACTGAGACGCGATGAGGACAATCCACGGCATAGGACTGGGATCGGTATACCGGTAACGATTTTCAGAGCATGAGCGAGGGTCACTTTACTACCTACGAGTTGCCAATCTCGAGTGTAGAGCTGGACGTGGCGGGGAGCAATGAGTTCTTGGAGGGTCCACCCGCGAGTGAACCATTCACTGCGCACGAGAGTAGAGGCCCATGCTCGATCACAGGCAACGGCAGGATCATCTACGTCGTCCAGGTAAGCATAGCACAATGCAGAGTTCTTGTACCACTGATACATAGAGTTGATCGCTTCCGAAAGTTCGGCGCTACTGGATTTATCGATGCAGCAGGTATCGATCCAGATGTAGTCGAAGCCGTCGCTGGACGCGCGCCTGCAACTATCAAGAAATTTGGTATATCCTTTGCGTGCTGAGATATCCTTTCCGCCCTCGATGTCTTGGAATAAGATTTCTTCCTCGCGCCAGCGGTGGGATAAGATGACATATTCGGGAGGCCTTGAGTTGAACATTTCGAGGTCGTAAGTATGGACGTTAATAAGACGCATGGTGGATTGATCTAGGTTTCGAATCAGTAAGTGTAGACATCGAAAACGGTGGGTAGCGGGATATTAATACCGTTGGATAGACCCTTGAACAACACGGGCAAGTCAACCGATCATCGCTCCAAGATCCAGGAATGAAATGACTGGAGTTGCCCCGATGGCCCGCCGAGTGGCGATTACAGGGCAAGGGAACTCTGACATGTGGCCAGTTCTGCCAGACTGGTCATCCTTGGGTCGCCTTGCGGGTACACACAGGTCCGGTTTATTCCGAGCAGTCAGAACGAAAGTCACCGGTTCACCTCTCGAAGGGGCCTGTGCTGGCCTGTGTCTATCCATCAGCATCAGCCTGGCAGGCGATGAGTAGTAGTACCTCGCTGACTCATCAGCCTTTTAATCTCCGCTATCTCGTTCGTTTATAAGCTTCCGGGGGGAGTGGCACACCTTGTTTCCTCCGTGTTTACCACAGCGCACAACCTCCAAGCTACTCCATTTTTCGCGTAGGCAGTCGTTAATCCCGTCGCTGGTGTATCTCGTTCTCACAGAATCCCATGTAGGATGCAAATCTTCGTTAAGACCCTCACCGGCAAGACCATCACCCTCGAGGTGGAGTCTTCCGACACTATCGACAACGTTAAGGCGAAGATCCAGGACAAGGAAGGGTGGGTATTATTGTTAATTTCTCACAGGAATGCGGTAATTGATATTGACTTGTTGCAGTATTCCTCCGGATCAACAGCGCCTCATCTTCGCTGGTAAACAACTTGAGGATGGTCGAACTCTCTCGGATTATAACATCCAGAAGGAGTCTACCCTCCACCTCGTCCTCCGCCTTCGCGGTGGTATGCAAATCTTCGTCAAGACCCTCACGGGCAAGACGATCACCCTTGAGGTCGAATCATCTGACACCATCGACAACGTGAAGGCAAAGATCCAGGATAAGGAGGGCATTCCTCCCGACCAACAGCGTCTGATCTTCGCTGGGAAGCAGCTTGAGGACGGTCGGACGCTCTCCGACTACAACATTCAGAAGGAATCTACCCTTCACCTCGTCTTGCGTCTGCGTGGTGGTATGCAGATTTTCGTCAAGACCCTCACCGGGAAGACCATCACCCTCGAGGTCGAGTCGTCCGACACTATTGATAACGTCAAGGCGAAGATCCAGGACAAGGAGGGAATTCCTCCCGACCAACAGCGTTTGATCTTCGCCGGCAAGCAGTTGGAGGATGGCCGGACGCTGTCCGACTATAACATCCAGAAGGAATCGACGCTCCACCTTGGTACGCATGATCCGTTTCACATGTTGCACATCTGCTGACGTGCCGATCTCAGTCCTTCGTCTCCGTGGTGGCATGCAGATATTTGTCAAGACGTTGACTGGGAAGACAATTACCTTGGAAGTGGAGTCTTCGGACACCATTGACAACGTGAAGGCGAAGATTCAGGACAAGGAGGGCATTCCTCCTGACCAGCAGCGCCTCATCTTCGCTGGCAAGCAGCTTGAAGACGGTCGTACTCTCTCCGACTACAACATTCAGAAGGAGAGTACCCTGCACCTTGTCCTTCGTCTCCGTGGTGGTCTTTGAGGTGTTCGCCAATCTAGCATCGTATGAACGTGTCCCACAATGTGTCCCTCGCGTAGCTGTAATCTGAACAATGTTCGTTGATAATTGGACTTCCGATTCTTCCTGAGATCTGAAACGTGCTGAGTGGCTGGAATCAGACCCACACGTGTGGTGCAAGTGATTTCGCCATGAGATCACTGACTGCGAACGTAGGGGGAAAATTGTCTCGGGAGGAAAGCCGGCAGTCATCTATTTGCTCCATATTCATGTTTGTTTTTTGCTTGACTGACGTTGCCAAAGAAAGTGGAACTAAGTGTGGCTGTCTCGTATGTTAAAACTTGAAAGTCGTCATGCACCAGCTCACCGCGTATACTATCTAGATTAACTTTGCTAGTGTTCCCCATTCACTACAGATCAGACGCTTGAGAACACGCACGGACATTAAGGGGCCTTGCCGACCGACAGTATTTTCCAATACAACCTCTTTCCGGTACGTTTTTCCTGTCATTCCAGTACCAGTCAAAGTTGATATAGTTTGTATTCCACGCAGAGGGTTGAGTAGCCCAATCATAAATTCGGCTTTTCCTCCGACAGGCAGTGCAAAGATGACAACACGTATGTATTTGACTTACGCCTGCGTGCGCATGACCTTATCATGAATTACAACTTTCTGGATCCTTTCTCAGAGGGCCAGGCGTCACATTCAGTGATAAATCGATTCACTTGGCACAGGCTCCGGTTCTGACCGTCGCAAAGGTTTCCCAAAATGACACGTACACGTACACACAACTAACTGGCTCGCCGCAACCCGGATATATGGGGAGACCATTTCGGAAAGCGGGGGTTGAGTGTGGGTACACGCGGCCTCACGTTGAAACGGACCTCCCCTATAGAAGCGCGTAATAACGAAAGAACCACCCTTTCCTTCCTCTGGGAGCCGATTGCGATCAGCCCACGTATGTCCTCGTCCTACTACAAGCTCAGGCTAGTAACCTTCAGCACTCGCGTATTTTGCGGCACCAATCTAATAATCGCAGCCTACTTGAAGTCCGCACCGTCCCGACATCGTATGCGTTCGCGATGATATCTTATCGCCTGGAGTTGGAGCTTCTTGAGTCACTGCGTCTTTTTATGTAAGGTCAGTGACAAGGTTTCTGATCGGACCAGCAGCACACTGCAAACATGCTACAACAGCGCCTCTGCGAGCAGTACTTCTTCATTCTCTCCCACCTATTTCCACCAGCCCTTGAGCGTTGGACCACCGGAAGCATAAGGATCCTGTATTTTCATGCGTAGTGATGCCTCCCAATTACCAGTCGACAGGCGAACGGTCCACTGGAGACTACGACTCAGAAGCTACTGTGTATGCCATTGCCTATGCGTTATCTAGATGGTATTTGCTGATCACTCTATCTCATCGTCTTTGCAGCCCATGTGAGACCGATGCGCTGAAGGGATCTAGGAGCACACGGCAAATGACCACTCAATCCTGGGTCATCATCGCCGTTCTCCTTTTTGGTTTACCCTTTCTTTTCGAAACCACTGCGCACGTAGCAAACCAATGCCCACTCTCCTACGGTAGTAGGGCACAAATACGGGAGGAGTGGCAGAAGGAAGTTTCTGCTCAAGAGCGCCTCCACCATGAGTGGCATCGTGAAAAAGTGGACCAGGAAAACCTTCGCTTGGAATGGTCATTAGAAGAGAGACATCATGAAGAGCAAACGAAGCAGCGCCGGCAACGTGAAGAAGAGTACGAAGAGGATATGCGACAGGAATGGAAAAAGGAAATTGAGAATCATTTGAAACATCAAGCAGAAGAGCGCCGTCGGTGGGAAATCGAGGAGGAGAACCACTGGCAGGAGATGGAACAGCTACGCCTCGAGTGGCAACGCGAAGAAGAGGAACAGAGGCACAAAATGGATAGACAGCGCGAGGAATGGCACAGGGAAATGGAGGAACACGACCGCTTGGAAAGAGAACGCCGTGACCAAGAGAAGCATGAACGTCAGAAAATGGGCATGTTTTGGGATCAGGTGGAGGCACACCACTGCACCACTTACGCCACGAGGGAGTACTCGGCCGTTCTTGCAAATCTCCCAGTCGACTATCCCCATCGAGTTGAAGCTTGCAAGGAGATACCGCTAGAGGTTCATGGTATGAGCTACCTGCCAAAGCACTGCGAGGATCAAGTTCGTTTCATATGTTACTGTCACATATTGGATACTGATCGTCGCTTACTCCGTAGGGCTCAGGCGTAGTGATTGGACGATGGGAAATCAACCATAACGAGCCCGATTGTGTTCCCTTCTGGAATTGGTTCAAAGACAAGGTGGGGTTCACGGTCGTTCAGCCTGATGACGGCCATTAATCCTGTTTATGCAGGGCTGCACGTCCGAGCGATCTGGAAGGAGGGTAACTATCATCGACAACTGTCCCATGACAAGTGCTTACAGATTGTTTATATCCGTAGCGTTTCGAACATTACCTTGAGAATTTACCTTATGGTGGCGACTGGCGAGAATTCTGTGCCACCACCCCCGTCAGCTTCCACGGAATGCACTTTCCTGGTGCCCAAATATGCTTCCAATATGTGAGTGTCCTTGCACTGGTCGTGCGCTTGCTCCGTGCAGAGCTAAACTGACCCGTTACAGAATCTTGGAACTTACGGACACTGGGAGATAGAAGATAATAGCTGCTGAGTGCGTAATCTTCATCCGTTTCCTCGTCATCCCAGTCTTGTACAATGGACGGCCGAGGAGGTCCAATTGTGAGTATTCATGGTGACCGCCGTCACCGCTATGTCTGTGATGAGTCTGTGTACTATTTGTATTCACGTTCGAAGTTCAATGTGACGATGGCATGTTTCACATCAAACTCCGAACGAGAATATAATGTCGTGACGGTCTTACTTTGCGTGGGTTACATGATCCCCTTCAGCCAAGAGTCCGACTTCGGTAGCTCAGATTTCAAGCTTTCAAGTTTCTAATGTTCGACGTTACATCCCTTAACGGCGTCCGTGATATTTGATGGGATCCCTGATTGCCTTTGAATCCACCCTCTGCCGGGGAGTTAATTGTCATCTGGCCCAGTACGTACAGATGCCTCTGTCCCTGGCCTTCGAACTTCAAATTCTCGCCTCACGCAGCCTAGCACTGGTTTTTCAAGACCGAATCCCACGACCAGTCATGTGAGCCTGGGCCCCGCTATCTAGGTTTTGATCGATTGATCATTTTTGAGTGCTATGCTTGTTTGGCTCTTACCTTAAGAACAACAATTGGCGGCAGTCCCATCATGAGGGTGTTCAACAAATCTGTCCGCACAGTACTGGCTAACCAGTGCTATCCCATCCCCTTGTTAAAAAGCAGCACCGTAATGGCAACAGCCGGTGATATCGTTCCCACGATTTAGGGGGCCTCTCCTAAGGTAACCCGCAGTTCCACTGGACCACTTCCACCATCATCCACCAGCTCGCGTCCAAAGGTGCGCAACCGTGGGGACACTTGAGCAACACCGAAACCTACCCCCGAACGTAACTTGTATGCTGTTGGCTTGCTTCAAGGGCTGTGGCACCACTGACCAGCATGCCCATATAGGGGACTGCGAAACCCTTTGTTCGGGATAATCAACAACATGGGACGGAGGGGCCGCACAATCGTGTACAATCAACCTCGTCTTTCCGAGCAACTTCAGCTGCTCAATCATTTTGGCTACTCAGACCTCCAAGTGCATATGCCTTCCAAGGGTGTCTCCCAGGAGAGTGACGACAATGTTCACGCCAATACCCCCATTCGCCTTCTCGAGACCATTGCGGTCGCGCTGACAACCGGCAAACCCGGAGAGGTGTTTGCCACTGCATTTGACAGACGTAAGGGTCTAACCCTCGTATTGGCAAAGAACGACATTGTCACTGTCGAAGATCATCAAGCCGTTCGTGACTTGTTCAATGTGCTCACTGCTGCGACAACTAAGGACGCACGCGACGTTTTTCCATTCCTTTTTGCTCGTTGTCGGATGAAGATCGAGAAACGGGTCAGGAAGATGTGCGAAGCTGTGGCCACATTTTTGCGTGACCTCGAAGAAGTCCTAAAGGACTATGAACCCTCGCCCTCCATCGAGGACGAGTTCCCTGACTCTGCGCAGTATCGCGAAGACAAGTATTCTGGCGATGAACCTTCATTTCCGCAGTTGATGCATGACCTTTTGATGGATCTCGTGACGAGGGCTCGAGGCTTTGACTCCTGGGATGCCAATGTCTCAGCCCAACTCTACATGGATCTTGCACAGATTGCCCATGTTTTGTACAGATCCCGTCTTCTGCGTTCGCTCCCCAGAGCCACCAATCTCTCCTGGAAACTGCTGGGAGAGAAGCTGCAACGCCGTCTCGCTAAGGTGTGCCAGTACTATCATGGCATTAACAGCCTCATCGCACATGCAAAGTCCGATTTCCCGCGTGGCATTGTGTATCGTTGGGTCGACGCTAGCCCTGCCTCTGCGGAGACAATAGTTCACCTCTGCGAGGACTACTTGGAGGCCGTCTCTCGTGCATTCCGCAAAGACCTCCCAGAGGAAACTGTAGCCATGCTGCGTGAGAGGTTTCCAGACATGGAGGAGAGCTGGCATAGCAGCCATGTTGTTCAGACCCGCATTCATCCCGAAACTCGCATTTTGTATGATCTCACCGAGCCTCCCAGATCTCGGGATTTTCGTCAGCCACAGCCTATCGGATGTAGCAAACGGAGTTGCTTGTGCTGCACCCTGTGGATCGAAGCATACAATATGACATACGGCACGCAGTGGCTGTTGAGCAGTTCACATGGCAGACCATGCCCCACTTGGGCTTTTCCTGTTCGCGCGTTATCTGTTATTTATTCGACAAATGGGAGGAAGATCGTCGACGAAACTGTCCAGACAAAGATCAAGGAGTGCCTGGATCGCACTGTAGATCGGCTGTTTCCGCGCCAGAGGTCTCTGTGTCTCTGTGGTGGAGAGTCATCGAGCGACTCGGAAATCGAGGAATGGAGTCAATTTTGGGCACTGGGTGCCAAGCGTGGCCAGCGAAGAGTTCTTACCACCCCTTGCACCCCCGGTTGTAAGTTAGCAGAATATTATGGTGAGTAGTAGGCGAAATAGCTTATGCCTCATCATGTATTCGTTACTCCTTTTCCACTGTAATACCTCCCCACGTTTCCTCACCGATTTTTGATCACACGTGTATCCATTTTCATCTGCCGTCAATCATTAATTTTCTTCCCTAGAGTTACACCATCGTATCCTCCATGATATCGTGCATGGAACAGGTTGCGAAAAGTGAATACTCTGATCGCGCTTCCTAAGTCTCTTTCCCTTCCCGTGTGACTCGTTGAGTAAGTTCAACAAGAAAAGTTGTTGTGAAAGATCTGTTTGAGGGTCCACGTTGGGCGGCGTCTCGGCTGGGCCGGTTTCGTCGTTGTGCATTTCGTCGGGGCTTATCTTGTCGTTAGCGGGAGCGGCTGACATTGTCGACATCGAACAAAGTCAGGGGACAATGTCACATATAGAAATCACCGGGTGACGTAATAAAGGCTGTTGCATTAAGGATAAACTTAAACATTGGATGTCGTGATGCACATTACAGTAATGAAGGGACAGCGATTTCGTGATTGTGGAATGCCATTCATGATCGAATGTCTGCCTACAGCTAGTAGTCGTTCCACCTCCAATGCAGCCATACACCCGCCTATCTTAGAAAACCGCCGTGAGTACGAATCTCAGTACGACAGCTGCTCCATGACTTGTTCGAATACGTGTCGTCGTAGATATTTCTTACTAGTGAGCATAAACAACAATCGATGACTGGATGGGTCACGACATTTTTGCGGATAATTCTTCGGTGCTGGCAGGGGTGTGTGGGGGTGTTGGTAAGCCAGAGATGCCTCTGGCAGCAACGTGGACGATATTATCAGCAAGAGGTGAGGAAACCACCATGAGGGACATACCAACATCGATGTCGAAAGTGATCTCGATCCGAGGGACGCCCTTCGGAGCAGGAGGAATACTAAGAGGTTGAAGTTATCAAAGAGTTTGCGTTCACGTTCACCCTGGAAGATCTTGACCTCGATGGCGGTCTGGCCGTCGGCAGCGGTAGAGAAAAACTGGGACTTCTTCGTCGGGATAGTCATGTTGCGTTGATGAGCTTGGTCATGATACGACCGAGAGTCTCGATACTGAGGGGGAGAGGAGTGACACGGAGAAGAAGGATGTTGGCGACATTTCCGGCGAGAACATCACCCTGGATAGCAGCACCAATCGAAACGGCTTCATCCGGGTTAACACCTTCAATTGCTTGGGTCGCAGTTCAATGTGACGATGGCATGTTTCACATCAAACCCCGAACGAGAATATAATGTCGTGACGGTCTTTACGTGGGTTACATGATCCCCTTCAGCCAAGAGTCCGACTCCAGTAGCTCAGATTTCAAGCTTTCAAGTTTCTAATGTCCAACGTTACATCCCTCACATAACGACGTCCGTGATATTGATGGAATCCCTGATTGTCATTGAATCCACCCTCTGCCAGGGAGCTGATTATCATCTGGCCCAGTACATACATATGCCTCCGTCCTTAGGCTTCGAACTTCAAATTCTCGCTTCACGAAGCCTAGCACTGAGTTTTCAAGACCGAATCCCGCGACCAAAGGTTGAGTTGTTGAACCAGACTGCTTTCTGCTCTTCCGTCCCCATTCCGAAGAGTCATGTGAGCCTGGGCCCCGCTATCTAGGTTTTGATCGGTTGATCATTTAAGAGTGTTATGCTTGTTTGGCTCTTACCTTAAGAACGATAATTGGCGGCAGTCCCATCGTGAGGGTGTTCAACAAATCTGTCCGCATAGTACTGGCTAACCAGTGCTATCCCATCCCCTTGTTAAAGACATCCACGCTATCCTCTACCTCCAGGCTGTGCAAGCAGACACAGTTGTCATCGGTGCGAGTTTCGTGGTGGGCTCCGTTCCCCGACATTGTTGACCATGCTCTTACATCCATATCAAGCACGCGATGCGCTTGATTGACGTTGACGCCTTCTTGGATCTGGAGTCAAGAATTCGCGATGAAACTCTATCTTCCGTCGAGGTTCTGAAAGAGCTCGACGATGCAAGCACAGATTATGCGATATTGTCACATCGTTGGGGCGATGAAGTGAGCTACGAAGAGGTGATACAGCTAACGAAGGTGGACAACAGAGACGAGATACGAAGGCGCAGTGGTTACCTGAAGATCATGAAGAGTTGCGAGCAGTCGAAAAGTGACGGCCTCAACTGGCTATGGGCGGATACTTGTTGTATCGACAAGCGGAGTAGCGCAGAGTTATCGGAGGCTATAAATTCAATGTTCCGATGGTACGAAAACTCGAAGCGGTGCTACGCTTACCTTCATGATACTTCTGTCTTTCCCACGACGCGCGACTACGTGAGCTTTCGAGGGTCTAATGGCTGGCCAGAGTGGTTTTCGCGGGGCTGGACGTTACAGGAGTTGATAGCGCCGAAGGACATCCAGTTCTTCAACCGCGATTGGAAACTCATCGGCGACAAAGGCAGCCTTGCGTCCAAATTACAGGAAATCACCCGGGTCCCGGTCAGTGTCTTAAAGAATGGATTATCTTCACAACGGTCGAGTGTTGCTCAAATCGTATCCTGGGCTGCCGACAGGAGGACCACCCGAATTGAGGATCGCGCATATTCGTTGATGGGTCTACTGGATGTCAACATGCCGATGTTGTATGGAGAAGGGAAGAAAGCATTTCAGCGTCTACAGCTCGAGGTTATTCGTATGTCCAACGACCAGAGCATCTTTGCCTGGGACCCGGAAGGAAAGAATCGGCAGACTACCAGTGTTCTTGCCGACGACCCATGTCTTTTTCGGGATTGCCATGACATCGTCAAGATGGTACCAAAGGAATTTAATGAGGAGCTTCCATCTCTGTGGAAGTCAGATGAAGAATTCTTGACAATGCCGGAGGACCAAGGATCCCTGGCATTTACTGTCACCAATGCAGGAATCCAGATATGGCTTCCGCTTTTACCTTACTGGGGCTGCCCTTCACTTCTCCAGGCGGCATTGGCCTGTCGGAGAGAGGGCAGTAGGGTGCCAATGACCATTGACTTGGCGTCCTCAAAATCCAGGCATTACAGGTATTTCGGGGCGACTGCGAGACCAAAGCCCTCTCCGGAGTTGGGACAACTCTACCTTGCTTACCGGGCAGAGCCGCGCCATGATTTCATTTTCAAGGTTGACGACAGGACAATTCCCTATTATGGTTTCTCCCGCCGCGACGTGTTCCCGACAGAGGTAGTCTCCACAGAGGATACCATTACACTATCCCGCGCATGCCCTCTCGCCG
The DNA here is from genome assembly GCA_024663395.1 of Pisolithus tinctorius. NCBI lineage: Eukaryota > Fungi > Basidiomycota > Agaricomycetes > Boletales > Pisolithaceae > Pisolithus > Pisolithus tinctorius. Next base: position 67,643 of record JANFAH010000067.1, on the reverse strand, counting down.
TCATACTCTATGCCAATGGTAAACCTAATGGTTACTTCGCGGTTGCGTTTGGTCACTGCTTTGGCCAAGATTGGGTACATGTTATTGCTGATGAACAGGGATCATCGCCGCCGTCTGATGCTATTGGAGTGTATGACCGTATGTGGAACGGAGGTGCAGAATATGCCCGACGTATGGGGGAAGCCCGCTTGGGTACTCACTCGGGTTCACAACGTGAGCCGCATCGCATCAAGCATAGTCATCTGAAAGAGTCTATTTTTGGCGTGGAGGTTGTCTGTGGCAAGTCGGAGAAGTCAGACCATTGCAAAAGTTACGATTGACGTCGTCAAATGCCCCGGCTGCTGCCAGCAGCCACTCGAGTGGGAACTTACATATGTTAGTTGTGACTTAACGGCTTTATTGTTGTGTTATGTACCCTGACCACCGACGATGTAGAGAATCGGCGACGGCGATACCCCCGGTCTTATGTTGCCGCTGACTTATTGGCTTATCAACCTTGGTCATCATCGGTTGTTGGTAGATGGGGTGGCTGCGAAGTTTGTTCTTTCGGAAACTCTCCAGGGGACCCAGGTGTGTCGTAATCCATCAATCCGATCAGTCGATCCTGAGAGAAGCAGCTGGGGGACTACGGTGATATTCAGCAGCACTCCCACGGATTTATGCATCGCCGAGGGAACATCTTCGAAGATCTTCACCTACTCCCGCCTGAACTTAGACTGTATCCGGATGATCCAGACCTTAAGCCTGTGGTACATAGAATCAGCGGTGAATCTGGAGCGGGTACTGATAACCAGGATGTGACAAGTATGATCGGTGATTCAGGGACAGACCCTGCACTTATTCTGCGCCGTCCAATTGGCCTGTCTCTTCCAAATACTCGGGCTGTTGCAATCCTGCTGAGAGCCTTGTCTGCTCGTGGCAGCAACTACGCTTTGGTAACAACGGTTATACGTTGTTCTGCATGCCGCCCAACCGATAAGTTCAAGGACAATCTGGCAAAAAACTCTTGGGGTTACTCTCATTTCTGGAGAACTTGTAGGCGTCTTTCTTACTTTGTTGTCGTCACTTACACCCGGGATCAGATTCTCCTGTTGAATTTCCTAGCCATTCAACTGACTCGGATGAACGGTCCATAGTTCCGCTTTTCCAGATCGCTCACCCCTGGGCCTGGACTAGGGCCGTCCAAGCACCTGACCCGATGACAAGAGTCGAGTTTAGAAAGATCTAGTAAGCTTGGTATGCCTTACAGGTTGTGCACCATGATCGCTGATGAGGCCATACCCGTGATGCAGTGATTATTTCAAAACTGTTTTAGAGCTGAACGTTGGCAACGACGCTGCGATCGATTTCTTCATGAAGCTGTTTGGTGCTGAACATCTGGGAGGGCTTGTACGTACTTCTTTTTGTTATCTAGACCTCCGATTCAGTCTTCTTGGGTAATGCTAGGTTGGCAATATAAAGTTTTTTGGGACCCTCGCGTCACTATCAAGAACTTCTGAAGGAGACAGTGAAAAGACTCCGGAAGGTGAACTCCGCAGCCCAAGTACTTCTACATGCAAACTTGAGCCATAATGATAGTGAATGCCTCGGGATCACCAGAGGGCCAGCCACGCGCCCATGGATTAGTTGCCATGTTGCCGGATGGCCCTCGTAGGATAGACTCCTGTAATTACCTCTGTTGGCTTTCAGATATGCAGAACACGGTGCGCGCTATGCGTCCAATAGCGAAGACCCTAGGGTTCGAGGTGAGCTTAGTATTGCTAGCCTGAGTTATTCAACTGAATTACGCCTGAAACTATAGTTTATCGATGACATTACTACAGGTTTCCTCAGGGCTAAGACATTGTTTGATGGACTGTGAGTTCCTGTAATCGATTGATATGCGGTTTTCAGTTTTCAAGGTGCCTTAGTGTTGATGGGGGGGAGAATGACGCGGGTGATGGCAGGTGAGCCTAATGCCGCAGACTCTTGTATCTCGATGAAGTGTGTTCGTTGACAGTATTTCTTCGCTGGTACAAGAAGTGGAGAAATTGCAAGAAGAACATGACCGAGCAGACGACGACGGTGAACGTAGGGCACTAGAAGAAGATATCACTGGCAAAGTGTGAATCACCATATCATTCTCTCCCATTCACCGACGTTGTGCTCGTGTGTATATCACAGGTCTTACTGGTATGTCAACGCGGCATCTCTTCTGAAGTCCAGCAAGCAATAGCAAAGGAAAGTTGATATTATGTCGTCCTTCTGTGTGCCACCTGACGTGCACCAGGTCGTGGATCGCTTGCTGAAAGATGAGACGGTGGACAGAAATGTTCTATCGGAGAGGGCTGAGGTAGACGACTTTTTCCTGGAGAATGAGATCGCTAACTATCTGCCATGGTTTTCCAGGATTTACAAAACATCTCGGAACGCTTTCGAGAGGTACTTGCCGATCAACCAGATGAGAGACACGCTCACCTGCGACGGTACGTGGCGTAATTCCTGTTACTGATACCAACAATATTAACAAGCATTCTCTTGTTTCTATCCTAGGATCATGGTGGACGCTAGGGCAAGAACGTCAAAACGTGAACTGTACTTAGCTGCCCGGGCTACCGAAGAGACTGTTGGACGTGCCCAACAAGGAACTGTTTTCGGATTAATGCAAACGACATTTGTATCATGAATGTAGGGGATATTATCTGTTTACTGTAGATAATTCAACAATCCACAGCGGTGGTGACGGCAGTGTTGGGGATAACATGTAAATCGGTGTTGCTACGATCTCAGGCTATATGCGCAATTATGTCCCGCAAAACGTGTGCGCATCAACGTCGATAAATTACTTCAACAGGGTTCCGTCTCACAATGAAAGGTGCCAACAGTGCTGGAAGCGATATGAGTGACCTTTCCAACGCCGCCATCGATTGTCACATCAAAAATATCGATCTTGGGTGCTGAACGGCCTGCGTTGATTGGAGATACGTGGTGGCATGACCCATCAAAAATGATCACTGCTTAGCAGTGCACTGGGACTGACACCTACGGGAGAGGGCCGGCGAAATTCCAGCTAGGCGGTTGTGACAACAGACGAAGTTGGTCCACCACCATGCTTTCTACGCCTCTTCCTTTTGCGCGTAGCAGCTAACTGTTCGTCATTTTCTTCCCGCTTTCTCTTTTCCCCAATGGAAAGATCACTTGGAGATGGAGGGGCAGTGCTATCGCTTTGACGAGGTATCCTCACACTGGCTGGCCGCGCCACCTTCTTCTTCATACTAAGAGGATTTGGTCCCTTGGGTCCCTTTTTCTTGCGTGGAGGATTGCTTGGCTGCTGAGGTAGTTTTACCGATTCGGCAGCCGCTGGGCCGAGAGCCTCTTGCTCTTTCTGGAGAGAGAATTGATAATCCACGGGCGCCTTTATGCGAATTAGCACTCACTTGTTGTTTTACCCTGAGGGTTTCTTCGCTAGGTGGTTCGAGGATCATCACGGACCGGTTAATGTGAATAATCGGAACGCCAGGTATAAGACGAAGTTTGGCGCGAAGGGGCTGCGACTGCGTGGCTACGACATAGCGATGTTTATTGCTATCCCCTACGAAGATTATCAGAAAGAAGGGCATGCTCAGAAGATGGTATCCGACCAACTACACTTGCCAAGCAATCATCCCCAGGGATGGCTTCCCTGTGGTTACACTTTCGACGTTCAAAAATTTTTGCAAGGTCTACAGCCGATTGCTGAGACTTCCCCTGGAGATAAAGTTCGTGTATACAGCATTGCGTGATCACTACGTCGAAAGGTCAGCTTGACAGTGCTGCTTGGGTACGTGACGGGGCCATACTGGGTTTCGTCACTCCTTGCAGCACAGTACTCAATTGTTTTGATAGGTCGATCCTTGACTCTGTGGCGATCCTGCATATCTTAGAGTCAACTAGGGACGGGGGTAAGCTTGAACAAGGAAAACACTTCCTGAACACACCTAGAACCTGATATGGCTCCCGGAATCCGAAAGACATGCAATAAAGTGACATGAGCTTCCGATACGTCTTGGCCCGCTTCTGCCGCATTTTGAATTCTTGAAGTGTCTACCTACACTGGACAGTGGACGGGCACGCAGATATCATGTTTGGTTATGTTTGTCCACCGCTTCTCCCAATCACCAGGCGCCGAATAAGCACGTCCTAATGCAACAATGAGGTCCTCGTCACTCCTTATCCTTCTTTTGGGATTCGTGCAGTAGGTTCTCAGCTGAAATAAGTTAGGCGAGCGCTGAATTTGCTAGTATTGCATTTGCTGCAGACTTGCTAGGATTCGTGCAGTGGAACGACGTGTGTCCAAGTGAGTGAACTGCATCCTCCCTAGTGACATGGCTTCATATTGTAAGAATAAGGCTATGAAGAGCTTGGTGCAGCCAAAATTCTGCTGGATGCCGGTCGATATTCAGCTGGGGTGACGCGAAGCGGTAACTTCTCTATGTCCGTCTCCCTTCCCAGATTACAGACTAGCTGTTGCACTGATTTTTGAATGACCTAAGACCGGACGTTAACCCAGGGGTATACGTTCTATCCGTACTTTCTCATGATTATACTTTTGAACAGGTATACTACTCCCAATTTATCGATGCGAGAATGGCCCTGATACCTTTGTTTCCGCAGCTTCGTGTCGATGTATCGGACGCGTCCTCTATACCAGAAGTCAAGTCTTATGTCTTTGGAACACCACTGTTATCCCCGTCAGCGGTGACCTTGCCGTACCCCGTTATTCTGAGTCCTCGCAGCAAGAACAGCTACTTCAAACCACACGAGTCGTTCAGTTTGCTGGGCATGTTCCGGAACCCTATGATGATGCTCATGTTGTTCACTGCGGGCATGATGTTGGCCATGCCTTATATAATGGTAACATTTCGTTCGCGTTTCGCCTGTCTGGGCTCATGCGACACTCGTAGAAAAATCTGGATCCTCAAAGCCTTGAGGAAATTAAGAATAGGCGGGAAATGGTAGCGAGTATACAAAACTCGGTGCAAGGTGGGGACCTCAAGTCTGGGTACGTCACTGTTTTGATGGGCCTTTTAAACGTATTAATCAGCCGGAACGCAGACTATCTGCCTTATTGGCTGTTGAGGATAAGACGAAAGCGTCAACGTCAGGGGCTAAAGCGCAACCCAACAACAGCGGAACGACGATTCAACAGAGGAAAGTCGGGAAAGGTGGAAAACGACGATGACGTGGGGGCAGCATTGTACCATCTTGTGTTGTGCGGATATTGCGTAGACACCTTACATGAAGTCGCTCAGAAATTCACGTGGCCCTGGACGCTAATGCTATGTTGTCCCGTATGATGTTAACTATCTGGATCGATGTAGGTAAGCTGGAGCCTAGCCATTCAAGTGCTTAGCGGTCGTTTCATTGAGCCATCACCCCTCCAGGTGGCTCATGTGTTTGTACAGAGACGGGTTCAATGTACGCAAAGTGAGTGTTGTCCTATGGGTCGCGGCTAAATTATAGACCGGTGCCATCTGTTATGATATTCCGCCTTGAAGTGCACCATATGGGGGATTGGGCTCTTGATCCACACAATCGGCAAAGATTCCACTGCAGCATGGGTATTTGTACAGTTGCAGAGTAGTTCTGTGTAAATGACGTGGACCGCCAACATCGCAAGCACGTTGCGATATTCTCCCCCTCTAATGCGTGGCAGTCTTCCTGTGTCTCCCCTGGAACGCACGTTCCGGGTATGTCCAATATGCCGGTATCCTTTCGTTAGTTGTGTGCTTTCCCGATGCAAAACTAAACTGGCCTGTTGTAGAATCTGGGAACCTACGAACATTGGGGGATAGACATTGAGGGCAATGATTGCTGGGTAGGTAATGTTTACGTATTTCTTCATCACGGCAATCCGGAGGGTGCCATTGCTCGTGGAAAGTTTTGTCTCCACTTCAGTGACTGCAGGCACCGAGTACACCAAGTTTTGACCGTCCATACTAATCTTCCGATAGTCATGTTGCCCAACAATCTCTCCAATTGCACCTTAAGGACGTTCTGTAGGCGCTGACGAGATCTCTGAATTGCTGTGGTACTCTACAGTATGCGATGCACGTATGGGATCTACGCAATCTCATAGGGACACCAGAGCCTGAAAACCAACAAGGACCGTACCTTCTAAGCACTAGAATTCACCTTTTGCAACGACGTGAACTGCATTCAATAAACTAAGTCAGTTTATACTACATTTTTCGAGCTTTTGGGCATACAAATCACGGCCATTCAGGGGCTAAAGATCCAAGTGAGATTCTAGTTTTCGAGTCTATCACTCGCACGAGTTAGTTTCTGTCAGAGAGGACTGAAGTAGTTCTGGTACAGTTACCGGGTTTACCAAAGACTTGCGATAGCTTACAGGCTGGGGGGAAGAAAAGCAAGTCTCCGTGATCCGGTTGTTCGTAGCCACTTTCAGTGGCCGTGACACACAGGGGTTAAATGCCTAAATGAGGTGTTCCCGTGATCTTAATGAGTGGCTCAGTCGCGTCTCTTTCACGTCTTCAGTCCCCACACCCCTGGCCATACACACGCACGCGCGCACGCACCTTGGTCGTCGTGCGTGACGACGAATTCATTCATTTTAAAGTGGGATGGACCCAATCAAACCTCTCGTCATCCCACATACAGAATCTCTACGTCGAAAGCCAGACTATTATTGGCCAGGAACACAACACTACGATCAATATGGACGTTTACTGGACCTCATGTCCCGGCCTGCGCTGAACTTGCATGCCCTCATGACTCTCATCAATAACCACAGAGAAGTGGAATGCCGTCTAAACCAGGATGACCCAGAGGACGACCATCACACTAGTACTGAGGTGGGCGTGAAGCGCCGCCTCGCGACTTCCGCCACATCATCGACCTCCCATACCAGTATTCGTGGTGGTCGCGGCAAACACAGAAAGGTACTGGATGAGCACGCGCACAATGGTGTGATTGTTGGCAGAAGTGCGTATCCATTCATCCCACACCAGCCGAACGCTTCGGCTTTGGCATGCACTCTTGGACCTTCGTGCTCCTTTCTGCCTGCCTTCCATTGGTCCGTGGACATCAGCTTTGTAAGGCAAGCTGAAATTGGCGATGACCACGTGGATGACGCCTCTGCCGAAACACTCGGATGGCTCCAGGAAGAGGAAGACGTCATTTCACTGGTCAAGTCACTGAGAGAGGGCGCCGGCGCCACTGTTATGAACTTGGGAAGCTTCTACTCCACGCAATACCGTGGGCACAATGTGGCCATCACAGGTAACCTTCGGTCAGGCGAAGGCGGACCGACGGTCGATCCATGGTTGTTCCTCTTCCCCAAAGTTGAATGGCCGGACGGTCTCCATTCCGAAGAGCTGCACAACTATGGCATCCAAAACTCGAATATCCATGCAGATTTTCTCCTCGGATGTCGCGCTCTACAAGAAACAGGGCACGCCAGAATCGACACCAACCTCGAAATGCACGTTCTTCCTCAAGGTAGCTATGACCCTGCCCTAGACATGCCATTCCGACTGCGAGCCAAGTTCTCTCTCTCACTTGTTGTGCCGAACGTATATGAACCCATTCCAGCTGACCGTTCACGCCGGCCGCTAGGTACTTCGGAGGGCTTACGTAGACGGATGACTGCGTTGCTTGGAGATGTTCCTCTCGGAAGATCTCTTCCATCCAAGTTGTCGATGCCTGGACATGACGACGTGGGAGATGTTACGATACCATTCTTCTTCGGCGTTCTGCGTCCTGCACCCCAAGTAGCGTCAGGAGTAGACGACGCGATGCAGCCCGACGCACTCAATCCAACTCTCCTTCCTTTCCAAAGGCGAACAGTGGCCTGGATGCTGAATCGCGAAGGGAAAGATATGATGCCAAATGGAAAAGTCGTACCACGTTCACAATCTTCTTCCTCAGAAGACACGCTGCTGCTTTGGGAGAAGATTGTTATTGGCGGGAAGGAACTTTTCTTCAACAGGTTGTCAAGTATGGTCAGGCCAGATCCTCCGGAACCCCATTCTGCACTTGGGGGAATTCTTGCTGAGGAACCTGGTACGCGGGACATCGATCGTGTCGCGGAACTCCCTAACTCGATCTTCGTTCAGGACTAGGGAAGACCATCGAGTGCATTGCATTGATGTTGCTGAATCCAGCCCCTGAGAGAAATCCTACCCAGAAACGCTGGGACCCAGAAGCGAAACTCTATGTCAAAGAGATCAAGGTGCGTTCCGTAAGAGCTCGGATTTCAGAAGGGTTTCCCAAGTGTTCTGTAGACAACCCTCGTTATCACACCACCTTCTCTTGCTCAACAATGGGTAGACGAGTTATCGGCGCACGCGCCCTCTCTTAAAGTGCTAGTTTACGATGGTTGGTCCAAAGTCAAGGTCCCTATTACTGAGGCGGCTGCAGAAGAGGAACGAGAAAAACGTCGTGCTACCGCCCCACGTAACAACCGGAGAGCAAAAGGGTCAGAGGACGATGTCCTCGATTGGTGCACTTACGTCAATCAGTTCGATGTGTGTGTCACAACCTACAACGTACTTCGCCTGGATATGGTGGTCGCGCGTGCACCACCCAAGCGCCCACGGCGCCAAGACGTGACGTACAGTAACTTGGAGCGGCCGCGCAGTCCGTTGGTGATGTGTGAATGGTACCGGGTGATCATGGACGAAGTTCAGATGATGGGGGCTGGCAAGTCCGAGTACGTATACTTATGTCCAATATCGTATACAGCAACTGATTCTTACTGTAGGGAGATGGTTTCGTTGGTCCCGAGGCTGTCCTCCTTTGCCGTCTCGGGAACCCCTGCTAAGGCACAGGTCGCCGACCTCATACGGGTATTGAGGTATGCTCGTGTCGTCGCGGCGTCACGCGGACCTATCTTACCTCTTCATCGTAGGTTCCTTCGCGTCGACGATGCCGTCGGCTCGACGCAAGCATGGCAACTTTTCCTCAAGCATGGCTTCAAGGACCAGTTCGCTGCCTTTTTCCAACATTACGCCGTCCGGTATGCTCCAAACAACGCCTTTCAGTGGTTCTCGTACTCACCCTAGTCATAAGAACCCTCAAATCCGCCGTCAATGATGAGTTGACTATTCCGCAACAGCGGAGGTACCTTGTTGGCATAGATCTAGGGCCGGTAGAGCGTCAGGTAGTTCCCTCATTCCGTCTGCACTCGAGGGTCTAATTGTGACGGGTTCAGGTATATGACCAAGTACTGGAAGAGTCACTGGCAGAGCTTGGTTTGGATGCGCGAGGTGTTGCAACCTATGAAGGGTGGCAGGCTGACGCCGGCGTCTTACGCAATGTCCTCAGACGGCTTCGTGGAATATGTACCCATCCCCAGGTCTGCATTTGGCAACCTCGTACGATCATATTGATGGACATCCTTTGCAGGTTGGGCAACTTCAGCGGCAAGGAGACAAACTCTCTAAAACGAGTGCTCTCAAGAGTATGAGCGAAGTTTTGGAGGTAGATTAAACATTTCATCATTTTCCGGTGCCAATTAACCGATGTGGCGATCTTCAGGCTCTGAGGGACCAGCATTGGCGTTGTCTCATGGACGACCGAAAAGCGAAGGTGCTTCTTCGACCTCGTTTTTCCTGCGTTGCAATTCTGAAACCTTGCTCGGCGTAGATACAATCGCTGGTTCGCTTAGCGCAACTTCAGCAACATTGTCAAGACGACCGCGTCCGATACCAGCAAGCACTGAATCACCTTCTTGCAGCAGAAAACGAAGTTAACGAACTAATTACGGAAGTCCAGGCGGCCATAGCACAGCACCACCAAAAAGGAGAAGCGCTCAAAAAGGCTGCTCAGGCGCTGCGGGAGTCTCGAAAGCAGAACCTTGCGGATCAGTCTCAGCCCCTTTCCTCCCACAAGGGAAAGGAGAAGGAAGTTGGACGCGAGTTCTCTCCGTTCAGTGATGATGGAGGCGAAGATGAGGTCGAGGATCGCGGTCTCCCGAACAATCCTGCGGGTGAAGAATACCGTACCAAGCGACACGGTCTGCAGCAACGGTTGCGAGAGTGTTGGATGATTTTACACAGAGTCAAGTTCTTGCAGGGAGACGTGTACCACGTACTTGGTCCGTCCCTCTCGGAACAAGAAAACACTTGTTATACCGCTGCTGAGACGTTAAGAAGGGACCTTCTCAAGTGTCAGTCTTTCGAATTGTTTTGATTGCAAACTCATGCCTATTCCGTGATTAGCTGTCGAAGGCAATGCGACCAAGGCCATGCTAAATTTGCATATCGACGAAACTGCTCGTGGAGTGACGGAGCAGGAGTTGCTTATTAAATTACCACACTTTACAGGTGGAGGCATTAAGTCGACTCATTTGGTAAATGAGGAGAAGTGCTCTAATTTGGTATCTCGCTGACCGTCCGCACAGTTCGAGGAAGCCAATATGATCCTCCAAGAACAGCTCAACGAACAAACGACCCTGATTTGGCAATGGCGCACGAAGATCATTACGCTACTCACTCAGAAGCTGAGCAACGTCGATGATCAGGCTGATGGGGAAGAGTACGCACGTACACTTGACACGCAAGGAGAAGCCGAGGTTTACATGCAAGCCTATGCTGCACTATTGGCCGATCGTCGAGAAGCTCTTCTTGCTGAACGCACATTGCTAGCCGCACATGAGTCGAGAGAGAAGAAGGAACGACGGACGAGAGCAGCGTTAGATGCACGTATACGAGATGAGAGAGATGATGCTTTGGAAATCCCGGATGACGTGGAAGTTCAGCCCCAGCACGAAGTGCTGCACAAGTCATTGAACGATGAACGCACGGACCTTAGACTGCTGTTCGCCGGGAGAGCTCTTAAGTCAATCCTGGTCGACCTTTCGGCGGTGGTGGCTAGTATTCCCCGCGAGGAAGACCCGGAGAAGCTCATCGCAAAAGATGGCGTAAGGATTATGCGTGGTTTGATATCCACCCAGAGTATACGACATTTATAAGTTGTTCTTCAATCGCTAACACGGGTTGCAGCATCCTTGATGGATAGGCTGGACGCCGACCTAGCACAAATACGTAAAACATTTAACGAACGTATCATGTACGTGTGCTAAGACTGCCTCAAAGGACTGATGCTGACCCGAAACAGATACTTCCGTCAACTTCAAGACATCTCTGACAGTGTTGTGGACGTCGTATGGGAAGGCGACGTTCGCGTTGCGATGAATACATGCGAACAGGAATATAGGGATTTGGGACGCAAAATCGCCACCGGACGTGCGAGACACCGATATCTAGAAAACCTGGGGAAGACGCAGGGTGATGGATCCATGGATGAAGATGACAAGACATGCGTTCTATGTAGATGCGACTTTTTGCAAGGTTTTATCACCCCGTGGTACGTCAGTGTCCGCCCTTCATAGTTCGCATCGCTCAAGTGACCGGGTTAGTGGACATATATTCTGTAAGGTAAGGCTAGGCCTCACTGCATGGTGAAATGCTCAGTGTAACAACCCAACAGGAGTGTTTGACAGCGTGGCTCGCGCGTAAAAAAGGCGGAGTGTGTCCAGTTTGCCGGTAGGTTTCTGTCAACCAGCTGTCAGCCTTTACTGAAAGGATTTCAGGGCCCCCATTGAAATGAGTGAGCTTCACCGTTTCACTGTTCAAGATGAGGTTCCTCCACCCCCCAAACCTGTGTTGGCCAAAGGAGAATTGGTACCAACGTCACGGCGACAGACCGAGTATAACATGATCAGTAAGTTGACATTTGCCGGCTGCGAGCCTACACCTTGACTTCTATAGGCCCATCCCTGTTGCGTGAGATACAGCAGATAGAGTCGATCGGAAGTTATGGAAGCAAGATTCAAACATTGGTTAGACACCTTTTGCATATTCAAGCGTCCGATCCAGGCTCCAAAAGCATCGTTTTCTCGGCGTGGGCCGATTCGCTTCACAGTGAGAAGGGTTTTCATTCCCTCTTTCGTGCGCTCGTTTGACCTACTGCTGAGTACAGTTATTGAGCACGCCTTTCGGCATAACGGTACGTTGACGTCGTAAAGATGTAAATGAGCGTATTTCGTGATCAAAGGCACTTTCTTAGGGATTCCTTCTATACGCCTCGACAAAACACAAGGGAATAGCGCTGCGAAGAAATTCCGTACGGACCCAACTCTCGAAGTGCTGCTGCTGCATGGGTGCGTGGTGCTCGAAATAACCACTCTTATGATGCTAACGATGCAGCAGTGAGCGTGACAACGCCGGGTTGAACGTCACTTGCGCATCACGGGTTTTCCTCGTTGAGAGTGTTGTAAACCACGGCTTCGAAATACAAGGCATGTCGTAAAACTCGACGTGTTCGGCATTCTTGGCGCTCACACTGACGCGCGGCAGCTATTGCCCGCATCGACAGAATGGGACAAAAACATACTACCGAAGGTAAGCCAATCGTATTATCGACTCATCTGGCAGGTTCTGACTCTGTTGAAGTGTTTTGTTACTATGCTGAAGGTGCGGATCAGTCAACATCCTGTCCAAACAGCTGATAAGCTTGACATAATATATATATATATCTACTGATACGTAGATACGGTAGAGAAGAACATTCTAGACTTGGCGGCGAGACAAGGCCTTTCACTGTATACCAAGGACCAGTCAGCTGGGTCCGTCAACGTCACGCGGTTCGCTACGGATGCAAGCAAGAAGCTGATCGAGTCTCCAACGAAAGCGAGAACAGGCAAAAGGAACCAGTCAGCCCAAAAGGGGGACTTCATCTTCAAGTGAGCAGTTGTTTGTTGCATTGCAATCGTTCCGTGCAGAGGAACTAAACGACTACGACGGCGACAACAGGGTCGATGATATGTTGGCAATCTTGTTCCCTCACATGTTTGAAGACATTGAATACCTCATTCCGCCTGGTGCCGAGGATCATCAGCAGGAACTCCCACCTTCTTCCACCACTAACACCACTAACTCACGCCCACGCTCATCCGGAACTAACGGTGTACACATAAATGCAGAGGCAGGGCCCTCTAGGATCCCTATGTAGAGCTGCTACAGTACCCGGACTATCATAGCAGACTAAAATTTTTTACTTGCCTGATTATAATTCATAATTTCGTACGGGGAAAGAAAGAAAAGGTGGGTGTGTAGCAATAGGAGATAGGAGCCGTGATGCAGATATATTACGCACGGTGCACACTCGATGGACCCGTGATAAAGAAGAGTGATGGATGGAAGAGCGAAGAAATATCAAGAAGGAAGGAGAAAACGGGGGAATAAAATGCGATTAGGATGCAAAAGGTTGGAATTGAGAGCAGCGAGGCGTGATATATGTGATGTTGAGGGAAGTGCTTGAAATGAACGCATCATGTATGCATGTAAAGTTGGATTTGTGCCACGGCACAGAAGGAGATGCGGTGAAGGAATGACTCGATGAGACGAAAGGAAGGAGAGGTCACGGGCTCAGAAAGTTCCGCCGTCCCAGCTTGCACGTTTGCGTTTGTTATCGTTGGCTTTGCGCAGCTGCAAGTCCTGAGGCGAAACGAAGCTCGTTCCTCGGTGATGTGTCATACGCGCACTGCTGAAGCTTGTGTTGACGACCAGCGCCTGGGCCGCTTGGAGTTCATGTGAGACCGCGGAGTATGATGATGATGACGATGATGAGATTGCGGGCGCAGAGCGAAGCGAGGTATTTGATCGCGCGAGGTCGAGTGCTTGTCCTTGCCTCGAGGAGTCGGCACCTGACCCTGAGCCGCATTCATGGTTCGCCCCCTCATGCACGTGGTTGTAGTAATAATGCAGGTCGAGGAATGGAAGGTCGTGAATATCCAACGGGTTGGAGGGACGCCACGTATCCGCAGTGGAAGAAGACAACGCAGCGTTGCCGGTAGCAGCAGCAGTGGTGGTATCAGTAGTAGTAGAGTTCCCGTGCAAATGGTGGGGCGTGGCGGCATGCACGGGAGGCGGAGAAGCGGTGAGCGTGTCGAAAAACGGCAAAGACCGAGTGGTAGAAATGGGTGGCTGTGGGTGTTCGTGGGCATGCTGCGGCTGTTGCTGCTGCTGCGAGCGCGATGCGCCGTTCATGCGCGCCTCAGACGGCGGGACAGAGACGGAGCGGCCGTTACCATGGCCATGGTGGGAGTGCGAATGCAGCGGTCGCAAGGGACGGGCGGCATCGAGTGGTGTAGCAGGTGGGGTTGTATGTGTGAGATCGATGATATCATCCATGCTGCTGCCCTGCGAGGCGATGCCAAATATATCTAGGGGGGACGTTGCGACGGTCAGAGACGACGCCTCCTTGTCATCCTTCTGCACTTCGATCTCTGGGACGGCAGATGCAGGATCGCGCTGGATCTCAACCTGATCATTGAGAGTAATCGACGCCAGTTCGATCTCGTCAATGCCAGGGAGTGCGGAAGTATGCATCTGGATGGAACGCATGCCAGCGGGTTGCTGTTGCTGCACGCCGCCGGATAATCCCAGCCCGGGCGTCCCGAGCCCGCACCCGGGACCATAATACGTCTGCTGCTGCTGCTGCTGCTGTGCCGGCGGTGGTTGATGAGTGCGCGCACCGAAAATGAGGTCGCCGGCGTAACTGGAATGATGAGTGAAGCCGCGAAAGCTATTGGTGGGAAACATGTCCGGATCAGAGAATGTGGAATGAGTATCTCCAACTCCGGCTTCGGAAGCAAAATCATGTGCGTAGGCAGTGGTGGTTGGAAAAAGATCGTAACGATCCATGACACCATGGCTGAGTTGGTGAAAGGAAAAGGGCGATGACGGAGTGGGGGAAAGGCCGTCCGCAAAAGAAGATCCGCTGTTGTAGAACGCGGATGTCTCGAGGCGAGGATTCGCAGAAAACCAGTCCTGTGCACCCCATGCGGATTTTCCGATGGTGGGAACACGGCGAATGTATGGCGACGAAGATTGATTAAGAAGATAGTCGGAGGATATATGAGAAGAAGTTGGAGAACCGGCATTTGCGGACCAGCTGCTGGAATGGACGGGGGTTTCCAGTCCCGACCACGTCGTCTGGGACTGCGAGGAGTCCGTCAACTCTGATAGGGACTGTGTAGCGCTAGGCATGTAATCTGGGATGGAGAGGGGTTCGGATAAAGGGTCGATAGTTTCCATGTCCATCTCAGCGAACGGCTCGGAGGAAGATGGGGTGTCGCCGCCAGGTGGTGAGGGTTCCGTAGAGATAGGAGGACACTTGAGTAACCTTGTTGTACCGAGCTCTTCTTCACATCCAGAGCTCTCTTCTTCCTCCGAGCAGGTGGCACTTTCTGGTACGCTCTTGGTGCCCCCGCGAAGTAACCCCTGTCGTGAAGCCCGCTTCTTACGAGTGGGGCCAATATGGCTTCTGCTCGTGGTGAGCTGATCGTCAGTTGCTGCGCGCATAGGAATGAGTACACCGCCTTCCTTGCGTCTCTTGGATGAATTGCGTGGCTTGTAGCCAGCAGCCTGATACAGTTCAGGGAAGGCGTTCCGAAAGCGGTCACGAAGGTCAGTAGAGCGACGGTTCTGCTCCTGGAAGACCGGGTCCTTGACGATGGCAGCCCACACAGTTCCGTGCTTCTCGTAGCCAGCTTTGAGAGCACGGTCCTCTTCTTCTGTGAATGGGCGACGTTTCTTGCTGCGCGTCTTTTCGAAGATGGACCGACCGTCTGGAAGGGTCGAGCGTACTTTACTGGACAGATGGGTTTTCGCGTTGGGATAGTGTTCTTTGTACGCGTCGGGGAAGTAGGTTCGAAAGCTAAAAACTGTCAGAACAAATGCTGTGTGAACAGGGATATGGATGGACGCACCGGTCCTTGAGGTCGACTGGGGACCGATTGTCGAATTTGAGAGTGGTGTCTTTGAGGATCGCTTTCCAGTTCCCGACGCCCCACTGCAGCAACGAGTCAGTGACCGCACAACACACACGATAAAGATATAATTGAGACGCGTACGGTGTTGCACCCGGTGACGAGCATCTGAGTTTCCTCTTCGGTCCACTTCTTGCGCGGTTTCTTTTGTTGGATGACCAGACCCGAGTCGGGTTCGCGGGGTTCGTCGAGGTTATTGATGATCTTGCGCACTTTGCCCTTGCGTTCCGGCATGGCTGTAGTGGTGGCAGTGGTAGTGGTGGGCTCGGACGACTTGTGTGAAGAGGCCAAGCCTGTATCGTCGCGGAAGTTCCAAGCGGGCACGAGGCGCGGGGAGGATGGGAGGGCAAGAGAGACCCGTCGCTGCTTAAGAGAGGACGAGGAGGAGGGGAGGGGGGCAGTAAAGGAGAAGGTGGGTGCAGACGGGGGCTTAGTACTCGCCGACGAGTCTGCCATGACGAGGCAAATGATAATCTGTCGCTCGGTTGGTTGGGAGTGTTATAATATTTGGAATCGGATATGAAAGAACCAAAGGGACACCCGGTATTGGAATATACTCAATCGAGTGCTGTCAATGTGAATGTGCTGCACGTCGTGTACCGCAGTGGGCTTGCAACGAGGACGAGCGTCTCCAAATATAAATGTTAACAGGCCATCCCATCACTCACACTATAACTAAAACAACAAAACAGCTCTACATCGTGCACACCACGACCACACCCATGCGTATCGACATCGATCACCTCCATCATCCATACTCAGTCATCTGCACGTCATGCCATCATGCCGACACCGACACCTCGGGCGCTATCCGCTTCTCGACATCCCCCAGCTTCTCTATCCACGCCCCCAGTCGTGTGGCCAGCTCGCCGATTTGCCCCCGTGACAGCACACGCGGCTGCACCCATGTTATGTGTGCTTTTTGATCTACCTGGTCCATGGAACCCCGTATCAACTTGAGGCTAGCAGCACGGATCGCATGACATATTGATTATCAGCACACGCAGCCCACCCTCAGTCAGCACGTAGTCAGCGGCCAAAGCCACGTACCTCAGCGCTTTCATGATAAGGTGCTCCACCTCGTCCAGTGGCAGTCGTGTCTCCTCTGCAATGGATTGGAACGACAGCATCCGGTCACTGGCATTCCGCTTGAAGACGGACTCGATGAGAGCCATCAGACATATCTTCTGCCGCAGGAATGGATAGTTTTGTTCTAGAATCGGCTGTTGGCACAGCTCATCCGTTAGAAATATGTTTTCTTTTCTTTTTTTTTCTTTTTTTTTCGGCAACGGCTCTCCGCACGTCGCCCACGGTCATACACACAGCATTGCACGTACCTCCTGTGGGAATAGTGGTGCCAAGGCTTCGAATTTGCCAATGTTTCCTTCGTTGAACGTGAAGAGCAGCTTCTTGATCCAATCATACTGCGTGTTGTCGAGTGCGTCGAGTATTGGATGCATCAGCTAGTGCCGAGAAGGGAAAACATCGTCATCGTGCCGTCGTTGCCACCACCCGCAGGTACGGTTATGACGATATATGAATGAAAAAGGGTTTTTCAAATCATCGAAGCCAACATACCAGTTCACCAAAGTTATAGATAGTATCGCCCAAGAAAGCTGATATGCTAAGATCATGGGCACGCAGCAGACGTTCATCTCGAGTGAGGTCTGATGTGACGTCCACGCATGCCAGATAGAGCAAGGAGTGTTTGTAATACGGTGCATACTCTGCCTTGGCCTGTTGCCTCGTAGCATCAGCAAAGAAGAAGAAAAAAAAGAACGCCGTCGCATCGGAATGGAATGTTCTCGACAGCTCCTCACCTTGTAGTAATCTGCCGCGACAAGGTAATACGCCGCATTGACGGCGTTATCCACACCGTCGAG
Source organism: Pisolithus tinctorius (assembly GCA_024663395.1). Lineage (NCBI taxonomy): Eukaryota > Fungi > Basidiomycota > Agaricomycetes > Boletales > Pisolithaceae > Pisolithus > Pisolithus tinctorius. Next base: position 49,943 of record JANFAH010000067.1, on the reverse strand, counting down.
CTGGTCTAGTATCTTCCAAGCCGCGTCCATGTCTGTCTTGGTTCCCACCAGATCGCCATAGAGCAACTTAGCATGGGCGATATTTGCGAGGAGAAGGACATGTGCTTCTTTCGATTTTTCGGTATCGATCCGGGAAAGGAGGGACGTGAGGAATGAAAGCTGTGCCTGCGGGTCTTCGCGGAGGGAGCAAGGCAAATGAAATTCCAATTAGAGGGAGCAACATGGCGCAGAGATAAGGGCCGAGTACTGACTGTCAATTTCTTTGGAGACCTTCGTCGCCATCTCCACCAAACGTTGCTGATTCAATTTGGACTCAAAGTCCCGCACGAAGTAGTGGAAGACATCCACACGGAATGGCTGGGAACGAGGATGATCAAAGAACTCGGACAGCTTCAGCGTAAGCTGATGCCATAGCCTGGCGATTGAATTGCGGTGAGTAAGTGCTCCGTAGTCCACATATGAACCTATCTGATACTCGCTTTCTGGTATACTGGTTGCGGAATGTCTCGAAGAAGGGGTGGAGCTCCTGGGGCGTCGAGGTGAGTGCTTTGGTGATGAACTCGTCCAGCACGAGCTTTGGCGGTGCCTGGGTGTAATCCACGGACTGCGCAGGAGGCATGTCTGGTTCAGTAGTTGGCTCTGGTTCTGGTCTGGTGCAAATGTCAGCAAGTTGACTTCTGCAGATGACACGAATGTACACTCACAGCGACGCGCGTCGGTCAGAGTAGCAGCGGTGGAGCGTACCAGCGAGTGTTTGGCTGTGTTTTGCTACGACCTGGAAAAGCAACAGCACCAAACCGAACGCAGCAGACCACCAGCGACGACGACCAGCGGACTCCATCAGATGGGTGGACGGTGGGGAATGGAATAACAGGGATGCTGGTGGATTGTTGGGAAAGCGACTGAGGGGCGTGGCTGTCGCGTGAACGTTGAACTACGCCCGTCATGGCCGGTTCTCCTCTTTTGCTTAGCATCATCTGACCAACCGCATCCTGGCCTCATTCCTCCCCCCACCAATTAGGAGGCTGAGCTCCCTTTTGCTACTCTCTTGCCAACAGCCGCTGAACGACCTCAGCCTCCCTCTCAATCTCAATCTAATAGATCGAAAATGTCATCCTGGCTGCCTCATGCCCGGTCCGACAATGCAGGTGAGACAATGTACCTTTATCCAACCTCCTCCTTTCTCGCCACTTGCTAGAAAACTCAACTCATGTGTGGTGAAGGCACAACCTTGTGAATGATTGATTGACTTGGACGTCAGCCGCACCTGCAGGCCTTGACCACACCGCCAGCGTGCGCCCCACAAGCAGGGGACGGAGGCTTCGCACGTTCATTACAGTGAACGCGGGGTATTACATGTTCCACTTTTCCGCCCCTTGTATAGAGTCTGGCTGTCACCTTTTACCCCTGGTATGTACATATATGCCATTCCCACCCCATCCTCACCAACGCACAAGAGGCAGAAGAACGCATCAGTTTATCACATGAGACCGTCTCCGCATGCAAACTATGGGATCGCGAAGCATTACTTTTGATTTGATGTGGGGCCCAAACCTTGGTATACGCAACCTTCCTGAAGCTCGGTCCTCTAGCCAGACGGAGATATCTATGGACAGAGGCGTATGCCAGTGCGAAGAAGAACTTCATCATTCACAAGGTTCGTCATCCCGGATAACTTCCAATCAAACACTCTTCTTTCTGAATCTGAGATACTGCTTTGCTATTGGACCTGCGCCGCAAACCTAGATTATTCATCATCGTCCGTGACTCCCGGCCGTCATCATCCCTGAACGTTGGCGATGCTCGTCACTCAGAAATAGCTAGCTTCTTCGAGAGATAAGGACGCCAGGCATTGCATAGGAACCAACATTAAATTACCCACTCTCACCAAGATAGATACGCTCAGTTCTTCCCAGGGATAGACATCCATCCAAGATCTAGGCTTGTGACTGACGAAAATACAATGAAGACCACACTGGACCGGAAGGAGCTCGTCCATCCGGCTGCGCGCAATCGTCGCATCAACACGTTGCACTCCGCAAAGTAGCTGTGAAGTAGATGTGGACGGATATGCTACTTGTACACTTAATCTCCGGCCAGAGAGACTCTGGGTCGTTGACGTGGTCCCAAATACGACAAGGACCTCCGCATCCACTGATCCTGAGTGAATACTCAGCGAAGGCATTTGATATTTGATTGGTTCGCCCGATGTCTCTGGCTAATAACTCTAATATTAATATTGTCAACCGAAGGTTGCCGGATGTGTGGCGACGACATGAGGGCTCCACACATGCTTGGCACGAGGTGCAACACGACGCTGCAAAGAGTCCAGCGTAGGATGCAAGTTGCATAGATGGGGCAATGTCACTGTTACAGTAATCCTGCCGGCCCCGACGGAACACCGAACATCCGGGTATCGATGACACGCAACGCCAGTATGTCCGCGAGTTGTGCCAGGACCTCCCCAATACAATTGCACGTTTGTGAACATTGACCCGCGTGGACTGAAGGCTATGTGGGGGTTGGATATCATGTGCATATTTTTCCCGTCCCCTCCTTGCATTCACCAAGGCCAGCGCTACCGTGTGCAATGGCACAAGAGTTATGGATCTATGAGATTGCTTGGCCTTCAATGTGTATAGGACACGATATGCATGAACACTGCGGTAAAGCAACATCCTTTTCTCATTTGCTTTATCACCCGTGGACAACGGCTACTGAATTCCAACCAACACGCATGCCGTGAACACGCTCACAGTCGCTTGTTGGCATCAGAGGCTGACATGAAAGACTCGGGAAAATTCTACGCACCGGGCTGACGACCATCCTTAATCCCAACTGCCCTACCGAATGCTTTGATCGACGTTGCACTATGCGCCTGTCTCCCGGTTTATCATACATACGTAGTCCCTTTCGCTCCTTGAAACAGATCTGGCTATATCCGTAGAAGGATCCTTCTCCACGCGCCCCCAATTGTCGGATTCTGCCTCCTAGCTTTTCGCGAAGCGCGCCGTTACTTTTGCCGCGCGTCAAGGTTGAAAGGTTGAACCTGACTTGTACCCGTCGAAAATGAAATTGCCACCAACAAACCGTATACGAAGCTGGAGGTATTAAAAGCACCATGAACTCTTCGCAGCTTCCAACAGGCGCTTGAAAAGATGTTTCTCATAAAGACATTCGTTCTCCTTCCCGTTGCTGCATACGTATACACACAACAGTGCGCAATATGCCCGGATAATATAGATACCCTGCCCCTCTTCTACCACTGCTATGTGGACGACTATACGCATTGCGGGTGAGCACTTCTACTATTTCGCCACACACCCAAGCATTGGTGTCTGACATGTAGCTTTACCATTCAGTTACAACGATGTTGCTGGTATCATAACGAGTGGCCCTGTATGCAGTTATGACGTGCGCAGTTTATCTCTTGCAAGTGCACGACAATATCTATTAACTCAACGAGTTGCGGCAGAATTTTGATGGTTCACTCATCACCGAGTTTAGTATCGGTGACTGCCCAAGTAGCGTAGAGACAACCTCAACTTGCACTCCGTGTGTTATTATTCATTAGTCTTGCACTATTAAGGTCGTGTGCTATTCAGTGTTTGCCGCCCCCGTCAACCGTATCATCTCGGATGGGTTTTTTCAGGTACGATAAGTATCTGCTCAACAGTATTTCCAGTGGATCACAATGCAGAAACTCGATATATACAGCTTGCTTTGAAATGGACCGTTAAGCCTTGCAGGACACGTCACCTGCAGTGTACTATCCCTGTTGTACACACTTAAACAGAGTCATCTTCGTGCCTCTCTATCCCAGCATCGACCGGTGACATAAAGGTTGCTAATTCATGAATGATGGATGATTGATTATTTGGGCGAGCTTCGCCGCAATGCGACTCCCGCCGAGGAGTAGTACCTGAGGCTGCCTGAACTGGGTGCACTGTTGATAATTTGATTTCTGCTTGTACTTGGTCCCCAAATCCATCGGCATCGGCTCCGGTGCCAGAAGCCGGTCGCTTTCCGGCACCAAACCTGGGATGAATGACCGGGAGAAATTGTACGCACTAGGCTGGTGACTGTCCTCCGAGGATCCATCTGTATGTAGTACCTCACTGCTCCATTATGCAACCGTCTTTTGGTTTGTCATGATTCCTTCTTTCTTTGGAGGGTTCTTCTCCACACTTACATATGATTTTCAATGGGGGTGCTTGTGCTTCCGCGTCGAAAAAGTGCCTCGCGTCAACTCGTTTTTGTTTACCCAACGCCAGACAGTTGGGGGTAACAAGGACGTGCGATAGAGATCATGGATTGATGTAGGGCGCCGTAGGAAACTCGGGCGGATCGCATCCGACGTTCTTCGTGTTTCCAGGTCGGCGCGCCCAGATATAACCTACCAACATCGTCACTGGTAATTGATGTTGTCCCAAAATTGATCGAGAAGCCAAGGTTTTGGATGAAGCACGATTGCCACCTTTACCATCGGGTCCTGAGGAATCGGTCATGCCCTGGTATCGGTGAGAGATTCTGGTCCCACCCCTCCGGCTATAATCGTCCACCCCTGCTGATCCACGTTATGCATCCATTCTCAAAGCTGTTCACCATGCAACGACGAGATGCGAGTCTGATTAATTTCACAATTAAACTAGATATCATGCACACACGCACGCTATGGCATCCTTTATCTAACTCACAACAGTCTTGGTGTGTAAGAGAAAACTCATACGTCGTTGCTAGCTTACACCTGCAAATACATTTGCAAGGGTATGGCTCAGAAACACGGCCGCAGGAGATAGTTACGAGCGTGCACTCACTTCCTTGGTATGAATTGATCACTGAGATCGTCGGATCGTAAATCTTGAAATTGTCCCAGGTATTTACATAAACACTAATATGCAGCCCACGAGAGGTGTTTTGCATAGATTACCTCGACAGAATCCAGTCACGCAACGAAGCGATATGGGCGACGATACTCGGACCTTCCAAACGCCATCATCGAAGGTCGCCTCAAGAGCATCGATCCCGGGTACAGAATGATTTCCATTGCTATGCACTGGTCCCGGATACAACTCTCCGGGACACGTACACGCCCACAACCGCCGATCAGGAAGAAAAAGCCCGTTCAACGGGCTCATAAACGCACTACTCACAGATTAGGACACGCAGGAATGAAAACTTACTAAGATACCACCGTGGTCAGGTTCTCCGTTCTTCGTGGCGGCAAGAGGTGTCTACACACCCGGCAATGTCTGGTTTAGGATATTTTTCTTGTTCAATCTTTGGTTGTCTCTGGAGCGCATATACATGTCCTGCATTTGCATTGTCTTGGTAATTCTGCTTTCTTTTGCTGTCGAGTTTTGGTGGACACCATCACGCAAGGCTAGCGTTGGCATGTGATTGATTTTTTGGGGCACGTGATGGAATACGCGTCGTGTTGCGTCAATTGTTTGCTTCTGCTTGCGATTATTTGTTCCGTCTACGGCATCTCACGTCGCGCAGATTGAGTCGCCGCATCCCTCTCCACTCTACCCATACCGCGCTGGTATCGTGTTTTTCATTCTATCGTATAGGCAGTCGGGTCACTAGCATTGCTGAAAGCATGCCGTTTACGATCGGCATGACGTGGCCTCCATATGTGAGCTCACAACGCCAGACGTTGGAAGCCAACGTATGTCGCTGGGAGCTCATGTAATTGGAAAATGGCCACTATGGTGCATACAACAAGTTTATGTCGTATGGCTTTGGTACAGACTCCACAGAATCCATTGTCGCTCTCCCCAGGCACCAACAAATAAGAACGCTCGCCGCGACGCCATCGACTTTATCGTACGACACTCTGAAACTTCGACACGAACTTATCATCTTTAATTTCAGCAACGAGAACAGGTTTCAGTTCTCATAGCCGAAATCAAAGATGACGCCTGGGCAAACTGCGGGGAACTGCACCTCAAAGCTGACGCAGAAATGCATCAGCGGTACGGAGATAAGGATATGCTTTGTAACTGCCCTCTCCCTCGCTTGTGGGAATTGATTTTAGCAGGCACCCACCTCAGAATCTATTGGGGCTCGACTTTTTCGGTAGTAACAACCATAGTGAGGTAAAACGTACGAACCAAGACGGTAGTCGGCATGAAAACGGATATATTACCACGAAGCCAGTTGTCCTAGGGCGACGATGTCATCTTCATTTCCATCAGGGGGATTATCCAGTGCTCTTCGGTATCGGTCGCAATCTTCTTTTAATGCTGCTTAATCTGCGCTAAACAAACCATGATCGTACCTACGACGGGCAAGGTTCCAGAATTGCAAGCGGGAAAACGAGATAGAATGGGCACTCTTGCTTTTTGGTCATCCATGAAGCAACGTCAATATTGCTGGTACCTCATAGCCTAAACAGTAAGGATCGTTACACCGGTTAATTTGCACCGAAAAAAAAGGCCAATTGCACCCAATCTACCTCCAAAACCCCACTCATACTCTTGAGAACACTCATTTTTGGCGAATTTGTGGCCTTGTCGCTGAAGTTGCCCGACTTGCGAAAGATGTCTATCAATTATGCAGACCTCGAGATGAGTGCATATTCGATGGAGTCGTCGATAGGGTTTCGCTTCTAGGTTCCGGCGTTTCTGGCCTGTGGGGTTTCTCTCAGGCGGTGGGTTCAGTGACGTCAATGTAATGCACGAAGATCGAGTTAAGGGGTTTGACGTCATGAACGATGTTCCACGCACTAAGTTCCTCAGCAAGAATCTTCTCCAAGAACAGAATGCGGTTCTAGTGGATCTGGGCTGACCATGTGTGACAACCTGTTGAAGAAGAGCTCTTGCCTGCCAACCACAATCTTCTCCCAAAGTAGCAAAGCGTCTTCGAGAAAAGATTGGGATGAACGAGGTACGACTTTCCCATTTTGCGTTATCTCTTCCCCTTCGCGGTTCAACACCCAAGCCACCGTTCACCTCTGGAACGGAAGTGGACTTAGATTCAGTGCATTGAGCGGCAACCCATTGTTTGCTTCTGGCGTCACTTTAAGTGCATTGTGGAAGTGTGGTCTTCCGCATCGTCACTCGCGCCTAGAAAGCTTAGAAGAATAATGATATCTCGACCGGGCACATACCGGGAGGGACATTGTCGCACAGCACAATCATTCACCTGTGTAAGCCCCGGGTGTGAACGCTTGATACAGCAAGCGAGAGGGGGAGAGAGAGAGATTGACTTGTAGTCGAAGCGGCAGATTCTAAGGCGGCCTTGGGGAAGAACGTGCATTTCAAGGTTGGTGTTGACTCTGGCACGTCCCATAACTTGTACAACATGGCGTCTGAGAACGAAGTCTTCAAGGACGTTCGAGTGTTGAATGTCATAGTTGTGAAGCTCTCCAGCCACTCTACCTTGGGGGAGAGGAGTACAAATATGTTATATGCTGAGAGTGCACGGCATCCAGCGCCTCGGAGACTGTGCAGTGGGAGTTGTGTAAAGACTGACCTTGCTCATTTCGCAGAGTGCAATTATTATTCAAGTCTAACAAATTCTGTATCTTTCGTATGTAGGAAGACAACCCAAACCAGGCACTCACTGGGGACCCGCCAGGCGGGGGCGCGACAATCTTAAGCCTAGTCTCGTTCTTGCCGTGCAATGTCATCTGCCTGGTACTTCCAGCAATTTTCGCCGGAAAGCTCTCGCTCTCTGGTAATACGATAAGATTGCTGTATAAGCTGACGGAGGAGCTATGTATCACATCTAACGGAGACCTCACGAACATTATACGAGAAACGTACCCCTGGACCAGGCCCAAAATCGCTGAGCTCCATCTCCAAGACACAATATTCGCTCAGCGAATGGGTAGCGAGAACGTGGTTCTCGTAATCTGGTGCTGGCGCTAATTGCACATGCAACATGGTCTGCCCTCTACGATTCCGCCTTTGTAGCCATGACACAAGGTTACATGTGTCGCCTCTGGTACATGACCAATGAAGTGTTAAGCATTCAAACGAGTTCCACCTGTCCGCAGGAGATGGTTCTTCTGAGCCATGTTGCTCAATAAATGCTGGTAAGATCAACCGAGTATATCACCAGATGGCGCACCCCAGGAAATGCGTCCACAATAACATGACCGATAATCGCAAGTCCTGTTGTGTCAGCCGGTAACTGTATATCAAGTTTGGTGATAGTAAGAACATGTTTTTTAGTTGAGCAAATACAGCATGGACCAGATCTTCTGCATTAGAATTATGCAATTAACAGAAATGTCGAAGCCGAGGGGCGACAATGTGATTCAGTAGCTGTGTGGGCTGGACAGTGGCAAGCGAGAGCGACACCAAGTGTGGGAAGTGAAGGGTCACTGGGGCGGGGGTCCATCCTCGTTCGTTGCCGTGAAGCAGGAGGACAGTCAACTTCTCTGATGGGAGAGTCAGAGAGATATGTCGGAAGCCAAAAATCTCGAAGGTCACATCCAAAATTCTGAGGTCCGGTAGGAACTAAAGAGCACCGGCTCGGAAAGGACAAAAGTTGTTGATCTTTAAGAAATTCAGAGCGGGCATACTGTCGGGTCCAAAGCTAAAGGAATATGGATGGTTGAACTGGTCATTGGCGACGACGTATGCAAGAGATGGGAATATAGCGTTCCTCATCTGCGCGAAAATAGGGGCCGGCATTATGAAATTGTGATGAAAAATGAGACTGTCCGAGCAACGCATGACGATATTGAGAAGCAGGGGTAAATTACTAAGTCGCGCAGGGGGTTGCCAGAGTTTGATTTGGATGGCGACAAGAAGACGACCGCTCCTCTGTACATGCGCTTCAACAAGCGACGGTGCCCATTGTGGGGTTACAAGGATGGTCGTCCAGAAGAAGGGATTGTTGAAGATTGTGTCTCTCCAGCATCGGGATACACATGCTAATTCCTGCTTCCTGTGACGATGTACCTCGCATCGATCGGCGTCGGCGAGGATGGCGTCGTGAAGTATCTGTGTCAGTAATTCGACAGGGAGGGCATCTATTTGTACCAGACTCCTATTGACAGTTCCACTGGTCACCTTATCTGTCTGCACATCCAAGAATCGATCAACGAGCTCATCTGTCATTTCAGGATTGGCCATGGCATTATCGATAGTGGAACTACGGTATTCTTGGTGGTCAGATTGGTCTGCAGTGCATTAAAAGATGGAAATGAGAACCTTGAATGCATCCCGTGCACATGCGAAACAGTGACAGAGTGAATGTTGGACATTGGTCGATGTTGTAAACCCCTAAACGACAAGCAGCATGGATTTTGGAGAGTTAAGGGAAGTCGTGCCTTATATGTAACCCTATCACTGAAATTCAATTTTTGTGGTTATCCCTTATAACCCCTTTATAAAGTCTGTTAAATCAACCAACGCGTAAATTTTGGTAAAATCTGCTAACACACATGATAAATCGATATATACCTTTAAAACGCTATGTTCCCCGGCCAACCCTAAAATTTATGTTTGTCACGTGGTACAAGTCAACCTTCTGGACGCAATGTTACTTGCCCTAAAATGGGTTCCGTTGGATATCACTCTTGGATTATCCGCCATTAATTATATTCTATGCCCAGGTGATGACCCCTGCAAGTTACATTGCAATTAGAGCTGCCATATGCCTGTTTTTCCCAAGACCCTACTCATCTCCTTCCTTCTCCCAAATTTCCCGAATCCCACTCATATCGTAAAGTTGCATATACCCTTAAAACGCTATGTCGCTTTGCCAATCCTAAGCTTTATTGTGGTCGTGTGGCGGAATGTACACTTCTGTGTATTTGACTGTTCGCCCTCCAAGTGAGTTCATCTGATATTACTCTTGGCTTATCTATTATTAAGTATGCTCTCTGTCGAACACAGACCATCAGAAAGTAGAGTGTAATTAGAACCCTATGGATCCACCTTTGCAATGTTCGTGTGTGTCCATCCTTTTCCTCATACCTGACACCCTGTGACCGCCAGCCCAAACAACCATGCCATGGTCGTAACACACAAAAAGGTGCCTTTTTGGCTGCACATCTGCTTCCTCCCATGATGGCGGTATGTCTATCAGCCCTTAACATGTCATGGCTCTAATCCTGCCTTTGGTCCACGGCAAATCTTGGGTGCGTAAGGATCATTTGAATGACGATGGCGCTCATTAAGCGAATCAACAATCTTGTGTCTTTGGCCCCACATGCCAATGCTTGATCAACGAGTGGCAACTATAACTACCAGCCAGTCATGGTAAATCCCTACGGAACTAGGGCATATGCTACTGAGGGTACCATTGAGATACGTACGTTAAGGATACATGTTTACTTGTTAAGACTATAGTGCAAGTGAACCGCATCGCGAATCGTCACCCCCCCACCAAGCGTGGCATCGCCTCACCTTGTTGACATTTGATATCTGTTCTTGTTGCATTGCTGGGCGTGTGCCATGTTATGGTACAGGTCCGATGGAAGTCAAGGTGTGCAGGACACGCAAAGTTACCAACGCAGTAAAGGGTGTAGAGTGACCCCCATCACCGATGTGAGGTACACATCAGCAACATGAGTGGGATGTCTACACATTGCGGGAAACAGTCCATAGATGCTACTTGTCCGCAAATCTGGGTGCCAGACCAACCAGCGTTCCTCCCTGCTGATCCTTTCAGATTCCTTCCGTGACATATTTTCAGTATGCCATCCCACATTGTGGCGCGTTGCATATACAACATAGCTAGCTACAACATACAGGTACTAGTGTATCTTCGTGAAAGTATTACACCCTAGGCTTCGACAGTGCAACAGATAGTTTCTCAGCATGTAAAGGACGGTACGAGGCTGCATTTCGCCGACCAAAGACCAAGCTATTCAATAGGTTATCCTGGCACGAACTCTACAGTAGCACGACTGCTTACCGATTCCACAATAAAAGGAGTGTATCAATCTCCTTTTGTCGTTCTGGTGAACCTGGATGCTCGAAGTAGTTGATGATATTTTGATAGAATACTTCGTAATCGAAATCTTCGTCCTTGATCCGCCATGATTCGCAGCTTGAGAGTGCGAAACGAAGCTGGTTCGATTAAGTTAGCCCAACTAGGATATCGAAAGTCTCCATTTTGCACCTGGACAGCAACATACGCCATTGCTCGTGGTTGGACAGACCTCATCCGTAGCAAACCAGAAACATCACAACGTGTCCGGTTTGTTCTAGCATTTCTCTGTGATTCAGAAGGGCGTTCTGCACTGCCAACCTGTACATTTGCCGAGCTAGGTGAAGTGAAAATGCATCGGAAAGCCTAGAATTTCAACGTGAACATATGGATAAATCGGCTTGAGTAGCCATACCCTAATTAGCAACTCTCCACAAAAGAGGCCATTGGTCGGGTTCTTGGAGTCGTATTCACCGTTGCGATACAGGAACGAAGGCCATGAATACGCAGTAACCAGGTAGTCTGGATGGAATTCTCGAATAGCAGCTTTGACCCTAGAGTCCGTGAGTTAGCTTCAATACACTTTTGGAATAGGGCCCTACGATGCGCAGTTCCAGTCATAATCAACTGGACATAACAGCCGACCAGTGACTTCATGATGAAAACCTCGCATACTTTTACTATGACTGTCAATAACAGGGTCCGGGGTTGGACGCTGTTCCATCAACCACATGGCTACTATAGGTTTCAGGGTGCAAGCGTCATCTCCCCTGGCGCCGTCAGCCCCACTATTCAGCTGCAAAATAAGATTAATGCTATGAATAGAAAAACGACATGCAAAACCTGCCTGACGACAGATCATGGTCAGTTGGTGACTGTCCACATCAGCGTTCAAAAGCTTTTGGACGGACGGACACCATCTTATAAGTTTCAAGCAAGAACGGAAGATCCGATTTTCACTAAAGGAAAGATGGTCAAGATAACTGAGTCGATCATGAACGCAACGCCTACTCAGCAGATGAAGGTATAGACTCGATATCAACATCATTTGAGTCAGCCACAATCAGGCCACGCCGGTCGTATTCAGCAATTAAATCTTCAACACGATCAACAAGGCTGACAAGTCTGCGTATTGCGCACCCCTCAAGGAGATAGGTATCACTACGTCTGTGAGAAGGGATGTTAGTAATGTCAATAGCGGGCCAACTGCTTACATACGGTTTTTTGTCTAATTTTTTCAAAAGCTGAGAGTTCTCATCCTCAAGCGCAGCTATACGTCTCTTCAAAGCTACTTGAGGATCCATTCCAGAGGTAAGAGGTAGCTCGGAAGTCATGACGGCGCCGAAAGGGATTGCATGGCAGGATGGCGGCGATCTTGGTACCAACTTATAGTAGGCACAGCCACCGTCCTATGATCCGCTGCTAACATGATCCGTGCATACTCTTAGGGTAAGAGGTCAGCTTATCACGGCTTACGATAGACATTGTGCCAAGGTTGGATCGCGCACAGACTAGTGATATATAGCTAGGTCAATTTGCGGCAATGAGGATTAGGTTTAGGACTAAACCTTACCAAAACCCGCCCAGGGTCGCGACGGATGATCTTCGATGAAGCCGTTAGTGTCAGCTGCACAGCGTCTCCGTGCGGTCAACTGGATGGAATGAATTACTATTAAACAATGTGCAGAGGGGACAATGAAAAAAAAACCTACCAGTGCGGAACACAACTGATTGGTGTCATCCAACCCGCGCATCTGATGCCTACGAACGACATATCTGAGTCATCCATCTTGGCCAACATAGAGATTAAGACATGCCCTCATGTCATGTACCTCTCGCTGGAGGAATTCACAGGACTACTCGAACAGAAGGAGCCAGGGCGACGATGGCGGGAAGTGTTTCTGCCCCCGCTGATATACCTGGGTGCGAGAGACCTCGGAGACATGGAAATTATCTCTCCGGAAAGCCTATTCGTGTTTCGCCAGCTGTGCCCCCTCATGATCATGGACTTCTACGTCCATGTGATAGATCACCTGGCTGATATCGATGTAAAGTCCAGAATGGAAGCATGCAATATCTGTAAAGGTGAGCATACTACCAGGATTACCAGGATTACGAAACAGATCACCTACTACATCATGCAGGGGCTTGACAGTTGGTTGAGCGTGTTGGTCACAGGCGTCCAGTTCTGAAAGTTAAGGCTGATTGATGGTGGAAACCCGGTAGTTAACGGAGTGATACGGAGATGTATCATACACTGTTCAATAATAGTATAATGTAAATGTACCAGAAGTGAAACTGAACACAAACCTTAGTCCAGAGAAAAAACCGGAAACCTGTAAAACTACGGCCACAGGATTGCGGTCAGAACACGCAGAGTCACCAGGAAACAAAGATACTTACCGTCGGTGAGGGGTTGACACTCACTACCATACAATATCCAAAAACGAAGCACGGACTGCTAGGAAAGCATGGCAGTGAACCGGAGAGATCAGAAGAGCACAAGAGGGCAAAGTTCACGGGTAAGGATGATCCACATGATATCGTACAGCAGCAAGGCCACAGGAAACACACCAAGATCACCCCAGGCCTGACGAGGTCAGGATGCTGGAAGTGCGGGAGGTTTTTCCGGAGAGCAAGTAACGCGATGGGAGTGTAACAAAGTCGCCAATACAAAGGAACGACTTCAGGCCCGGAATGCGGAACATAGCTGAGGGGATGCGTGTGGTGGGTTGGAAAGCAGTACGCTCGGGTATGGTCTCGAGTGTGATAGGCAGGGAATGACATAAACCAGCTTTCTGGCAGAATCACGACCGTGATCGACTCAGAGTTCATGAACGTCCAGCCATTTAGTAGGGTTTGAGGACTGACGATCAGGTACTACCAGCGTGGACCCAACAGACACCAAGGTAGGTGCCATTGCAGGGCTGTCTATCAGAAATATCTGTCACAATCCATCAATAGACAAGGTTGGCACTCACGAAGCCATATTGCCCACAACTGCGCATGTCTCTGCGGGGCGATGTCTGGCTCTGCTTGAGGTGGTGGGTTTTGCCTCTATTTCCGAATCAGTCGTTGATCAATGGAGTGCCAGCCCAGGCGGATGGGATGGGGAGCTTCTTCTAGTAGTGGTGGGACGTCAGGAGGCCCTGGCGAACCCCCACCATCGGCATCGGTTGCCACTTTGGTCACAAATCACTAGTAGTGGTTGTTGAGTGACGAACAAATCTCCGTGGAATTCTCTACCTGGAGAATATTGCGCTGTCATCATCATTAATAACCTGATTTCACCAAGGGAAAGGCGTTCATCCACGGGCACATATAGTCATCAAACAAAACATACTGTGGAATGGCCCTTCACTCCTCACGCAGTTTACCAGTAGCAAGGGCTTTGGTGAATTCGTCCAGGTACTGGTAGCTATCATTAGAGCAGTACGCAAAGAGAGAAAATATATTCATACCTCTTGCGCATTATAGGGCACCTGCTTATCGACTGGGGCACAAACGGCGTCAACGAGTTGACCATCATGTGACCATGGAATTGCACGCTTGGGTGTCGGTGGCGCCCGAGCGTGTCAAGCAATTTCACTGGGAAGGTGTCCTTCGTCTCCCCGCGCAATGGTAGGTGGAGTGGACCGCCTCACGACAGCACGTGTGATGGCATGTGTCGGTGATCATGTACATCGTAAGGCTCTACAACTGAGCCAGTAAAATATGTTGAAAAGGATGTCTCTCACCAATATCTGTAGGCGAACGAGGTATAACAGTCTCACCACGGAGCACATGCCTCAACTCCCTTCCATATGGAAGGCCAGAGAAACCAGTTGGTCGGCAATAGTTCAGTACTAAAATCAACAGGCTTCCATATAATCTTACCTGCATAAGGCCTCGGTGACCATGGTAATGAGGAAATAACAACAGGAGGTGAGCGGGATTGTGAGGGCCCTCGCGTGCAGCTGGATGGGTACCCGATCCTAGTGGCACAGTGCCTTGTGGTTCTCTTGGTTGTGTAGGTTGCGAGGGCTCTGCTTCACCAGTCGCGGGTTGACGTCCATGCAAATGGCGAGGACCATGATGATCCTCATCCTCATCAGAATCGGGATGGCGACGCCAATGCTGGCAGTAATCGTAGTCACCATCGTAGTAGGGTGAGTGACGCGTGATGTCTCAACGCCGCATATTCTGTTTACATACATTTACATACAGAAGCATCTCTTGTCTTGCTCAGCGTCGTCCACCTCCCTGGCTTCCTCCACACCCCCACCTATACCCGCTGGCATTGAAGGCCTATCAGCCAAAATCGTGTCCGCATTGTCTTTGCTGGGATACTCCTCGATGGAGCATGTACCCATCCTGTCGTCGAAGACGAAGGCGTTCGCATTTGCTCCGCCTGCCATTTGGTAAACTTGGCCTAAATGATATTAGGTACCCACCATGACACTGCAATTGTAACCTATTGATGCGTGTTTCTCCGATGCCCCCCGCATTTTTTTTCAGGTACCGTGTGCATCCAAGGATATTGATGGTGAAGCACTCACTGCTTGCATCCTAAACAAACTCCGTGATCAACTCCAGGTCGCAGCTATCAGGGTTCCCGGATTCGGTGATAACCGCAAGTTCCGTCCTTGGCGACCTTACCATCCTCACCGGCAGTACGATCTTCACCGACGAGCTCGATGTCAAGCTTGAGAAGTCAAGCCCTGACCTCCTCGATTCGTCCGGCTCCATCATCATCACCAAGGAGGACACCGTCGTCCTTAACAGTGAGGTTTCCAAGGATATCATTCAGGCGCGCTGCGAACAGATCCGCACTCTTCTTGCAGACCCCTCGACGAGCGAATATGATAAGTCCAAACTCCAAGAGCGTTTTGCCAAGTTGAGCGACGGTGCCGCTGTCATCAAGGCCGATGATGGCGGCGATGTAGATGTTGGCGAAAAGAAGGATATGTACGACTACCCTTTGAACGCTGAACGTGCAGCCGTCGAGGAAGGTATTCTTCCTGGTAGCGGTGCAGCATCCCTTAAGGCATCCCTTGCCCTCGCCACCAACACTCCTGGATCATCCAGCTCGCCGACGCGCCCCCATGCCAAAGTTGTCCCTTATGACGCTGCAACTGCAACATACTGATGCGTGTTTCTCTGATGCCCCCGTATTTTTTCCTTAGGTACCGTACGCATTTCTATTACCCTGTGCATCCAAGGATGCCGATGGTGAAGCACTCGCTGCTTACGCTCTCAGTAAACTTCATGGTCAACTGCAGGTCGTAGTTGCCAAGGTCCCGGATTTGATGATAACGGAAATCCATCCTTGACGGCCTTGCCATCCTCACCGGTGGTACCGTCTTCACCGACGAGCTCGATGTCAAGCTTGAGAAGGCAAGCCCTGACCTCCTTGGTTCGTCCGACTCCATCTCCATCACCAGGAGGGCACCATTTTCCTTAACGGTGAGGTTTCCAAGGATATCATTCAGGCGCGCTGCGAACAGATCCGCGCTCTTCTTGCAGACCCCTCGACGAGCGAATATGACAAGACCAAACCCTAAGAGCGTTTTGCCAAGTTGAGCGGCGATGTTGCCAACATCAAGGTCGGCGGTAGTCGGAAAATAGAGATTGGCTAAGAGAAGGATAGGTATGACTACGCTTTGAACGCTACACGTGCAGCTGCCGAGGAAGGCATTCTCCTTGACGGTGGTGTGGCCCTCAAGGCATCCCTTGCCCTCGCCTCCAACACTCCTGGATCATCCAGCTCGCCGACGCCCCCTCGATGCCAAGGTTGTTCTTAGTCGTCTTATCAAGGAACCTCTGTTCGACGATGCGTTGTAATCAATTGACATGCAATGAATTCATCTTTAGGCTTCTTCCGTTTTTCTCATGTAGACGGTTCAATAATTTTCGTGCACTATGTCATATATTGTATGGAATGGACACCGAGCGTGCGCAGAGTAGAGAAATGTGCACGGTAGCTAAGAAAAAAATGCGGGAGGCATCGGAAAAACACGTATCAATGTGTTACAGTTGCAGATCACTAGTAGTACAGCATATGTTGTGAATCCTTACAAAGTCTTCCTGTACCGTATAGCACGCAGAATATCCAATAGTATGGCATTCTGCTTAACTAATGCCTCCGCTATCTCGTTCCCAGCTTCCTCGATGGCTCCTTTAACGCCCATGATGTTTGCCTGTTGCACGCCGCCGCTGAGCTCAAAAGGGCTAGCCAATCTTCGACGTTTCTGGGGAGGAGAGGAAGGCACAGACTTGGCCTGCCCAGCATTGGTAACACTGCCTCCGAGGGGGGTTGAAGCCTTAGGAAAATTGTAAGGCTGTACGTCCTCATCCTCAATCATCACAGTAAATGAACTTACTCTGGGAGCATATATCGCATCGGACAGCTTTCGTTTCATGCCCATGGGAGGGCTGGCTCCCGACTTCGTCACGGCTTCGATTAGTTCGGAATTTCCTTTGTCACCTTCCGCAGCCGCACTGACTTCGGAGTTGTCTGGAGATGGCAGGGGTTCAGCAAAGCGGGCTTCGTCAAGCTGCCAATATGGCCCTTCCAGACTGTAAATATAACGACCATTATGATCAAGCGGAGCGCCTTGTCCCGCACCACTCCATTTGAGACATCCCGAGTCAGAGTCAGAGTCCTCTGCGGCGTCCCCACTGTCAGCGGCTGACTTGTTACCCAGGATTATGGAGGCATCATCATTGAAATCGGGAGAGCGTGAGCTGTGGTTCGGGCTGTAGCCGCACGACCTTGTCATAGCTAAGATAATCTTTCTGGGAGAGAGACCGAGATGCAGTAACCACCACCCTTGCAGAATATAACTAGTGATGATCCGTCCGTCCCTCAAAGAAAGGACTCAAGAAGTACTCCATGTCGTTCCACAAGGTTAGAAATTTGTTCCATATCACTCATTCGCTAACCAAAGATTACTTCCAGGTCGTGAACGTTCGCAGCCGAGACCAGCTTTAGTCCCGTTACACCCAGAACTTTAATCCAAAAATGATCACCTCAATAACCTAGGAAGTATACGGACATCTGTAAAGTTTCATTTCAGTTCTAATTCTAATGGAATCTTAATCGCTTAATACAGTGTCAAACCAGGCCCTGATTGGCCCCTTAAAACCCTAATAAGAAAGCGGATTCTCCAAAGAAGTACAGTTCTCGCCACCCGCAGCCACAGCATAGTATGACCTCAAAGATCTCTTCACCACTTTCAGATTTACTGGTGGCCCCAAGGACGGTCATAGAGGCGACAGCGCATTCGATCATGCGCTTCAACGTCTGGGACCGTTTCTACTTGCTTTCTCGGTTTCGGTGAGTCATATGGCTATCCGACATTAACGTTCACGGCAGCCGTAAGGACACGAAGCAGGAGCTCTAACATTCAGAGACTCCTGTTTGGAGACTAATCAGCAGGCGTCCACTTAGGCCATCATTCACTATATGTGATATGATTGGAACACAACTGAATACATAATACAGGGCCAGTACATTCCAATTTCATGCCGAGTGATCGTCTCACCAAAAATTGTGTTGTAAGGTGGTTATGGTCGCCGCTTTCCCTGGGATCTGGACACTGCAATACGATTTAATCCAAAGAAGTGTTCTCCGCCCTCCCATGGCAGTGCGTTGAGTAAGGTATGTCACATGTGTGTCATCATCGTTGCAAAACGGAGTGGTAGGGTAGTCACCAGTGAGGTGCCAGGTTAGCAAGAATCTATTGACGCTTTGATCTATGTAGATTGCCTCCATTCTTGATGAGACGTGGTAGTCGTGATTGTACTTCGCCCTGTGTTAGTCCGAATTCTGCAGTCCACCTATGCATCAGTGCGGTACGGAGAAGCCGGTGTCCAGGTTCCCCATCGTGAGCCTTGTAGATCCTATGCTCGCTAGTCGTCACTCACTCTCTTCGCCACAGTACTAGCAGTGATACCGTGTGCTGCTCACATCCTGCACATGCGGCCACACTGTGGCACATTGCTGTTCATCCTTGCTATCGTCCTGCTCATCACTATGACAGATAACAGGTTCAAATGCTGTGGTCCTTGTCCACAGTCCTATGATACTCCAAGTTCGCTGACTCGCCACCGCTCAAGCTGCCCACACTGGGGGCAGCAGCTAAACTCACAGGTGCAACGACGAAGGCGGAATGCCCAACTGAGCCTAAATGGCACACCTCCAAAGAGGGCAAAACTGAATTTGGATACAAATGTGAGCCCAGCTTTTTGCCTTCGTCCCTGGTGTTGCTGACTTGAGAATGGTAGGCCGACGTTGGCACGCTGGAGCTCGCAGAAAAGGACTCTACTTCATGCTCTCCAAGTTTCTCGAGCTCTCATGATTATCCCGCACCTATCAGCAGTCTCCAATCTGAGCTCGCATCCTTCAGTGCAGCCACTACTGATCCAGTATCTTCCGTACAAGTGCTCCCCGAGTCCGTGCCCCTACCTGAGAACACGCAGAATGCTGAGTCATCTGGAAGCCACCGGCCCGCTCGGTCACGGCGTTTACCTGCGCGATTCCAAGACATTTTGCCGGAACCACCTGTTCCTGCTTTGCAGCCAGGGGCTTCTTTATCTGCTTCGCAACCCCAGTCTTCCGGCCTCCCACGTGTTATCCTTCATGTATTTGATTCTATCCAAACGTCTTTCAATAAATTTGGCATTGCACGAGCGTATCGTCACAGACCATCCTATGACCCAGATTCATTCGTCTCGCTCGATGAGCTCTCCGATGCATATATTAACCCTGAGCAAACGGACACAATTCCTGCATCACTACCGGCGTTGCCACCCCGGCCTTGGAAAAACATGAGCATTTGGAGACTGATGACGTGGATGATGTCTGGAAGCAAGCAGAAGTCCGAGGCTGAGGTCACTCGCCTCGTAAATTCTGTGCTCAGGTCAGATGACTTCAGCATCGAAGACTTGGATGGGTTCAACGCTCGTACAGAGATGAAACATTTTGATGCTTCTGAATCCACGCTAGGACCAAGTGATATTGCCCACCAGGACGGCTGGAAGGAGAGTAGTGTGGATGTTCTTGTACCGACTAGGGAGCCGGACGCGAATGGAAATGGCCGGATGTTCACCGTTCCAGGGCTCTTGTATCGCCAACTTGTTGCAGTCATTTGCTCCGCCTTCACTGAAGATAATGCAAAGTGGTTCCATCTCACTCCATTCAGACGGGTATGGAGATCTGCCATCACTGGTTGTGAGATGCGGCTGTATGATGAACTTTACACATCGGATGCGTGGAACAGAGCCCATGACGAATTGCAAAAACAAAGCCGCAGCGATGGCTGTAAACTGGAACGCGTGATCGCCGGGTTGATGTTCTGGTCCGATGCTACTCATCTCGCACAATTTGGCGACGCCTCTGCATGGCCTATCTACTTATTTTTTGGGAATCAGTCGAAATATACACGTGCATGTCCTAGCTCCGGTGCATGCCATCCAATAGCGTTTATGCCGACTGTGAGTTACTCCGGTACCTACTGATTACGTCATAGCTGACACATGCATTTATTATGTAGCTTCCACCATCTATCGCCGAGTTCATATCCAAGTTTACAAAGAAAAAAAATTACGATGACATTATTGCCCACTGTAAGCGAGAGTTATTCCATGGGGTATGGAAAGTGTTGTTGGACAAGGAGTTTGTCGAGGCATATAAGGATGGCATTGTAATCAGATGCTATGATGGAGTATGCCGGCGAGTTTTCCCACGCATCTTCACTTACGCAGCAGATTATCCAGAGAAGTATGACTGCTGCGCTGCTCAACTCATTGACAAAACTTATGGTTTTATTTACAGGGTACTTTTGGCCGCCATCCATGACAAAGGCAATTTTCCATGCCCATGGTGCCTCATAGCAAAGGAAGACTTTAGTCGTCTTGGGCTCCGGTCAGATGCATCCAGAAGATTCACAAAAATACACCAGTACTTCTCGGATCGAATTTTGGCAGCCCGCAATGCTATCTACAGGTTAGGGTGCCCAATCAAAGGGGTAATTCCAGAACACTACTTGAAGGGGTTTTCACTGGTGCCAACCTTTGTACGTTCGCCTCTTCATCGGTCTTCCATGACTTTACAAGTCGCCACAGAATTCATTTGCTGATATTCTCGGACCTCTTGGGCTCGACGTCTACTCCATTGTTACGGTAGATCTCCTTCACGAGTTCGAGCTGGGGATCTTCAAATCGGTCTTTAGGCACTTGTTAAGGCTACTGTACGTGATACATCCTGATACAGTGATCCAGCTTAATGAGTGGTATGGAGTTTTTATTTAACTTTCATACAGTGTGCTAAAAGATGGTGCTTAATAAGGTTCCATCTAATTTCGTCCTTTGGAAAAGATGCAATTCGTCGCTTTCCCCATAATATATCAGATGTATGTCAACAAGCAGCACAAAATTTTGAAGACATCCTGCAGGTAATTTAAGCTTCTGGATCCTCATTTTCCAAGAAATAATGTTTTTCTCATCGTCAGTGTGCAATTCCAGCGTTTGAAGGGCTTTTCCCTTCTGAGCATGACGGAGTCGTGCATACCTTGCTTTTTCGGCTAGCCCACTGGCACGCACTCGCAAAGCTTCGTCTCCACAGTGAAGATTCACTTCATCAACTCGACGAAACCACCCGGCTGCTTGGACATCAGCTTCGCAAGTTTCGAGACTTTACTTGTACCGCGTTCATGACAATGGAGCTACCCTCGGAGGTCGCTGCTCGGCGTCGAAGAAAGGACAGTAAACCTAATCTCACATCTAATACTACCTCTGCTACGACCAGTGCCCGACCGAAGACCTTCAACCTTGCAACATACAAGTTTCATGCCCTCGGAGATTATGTGAATACAATACGCACTTTCGGAACAACTGACTCGTATACTACTCAAATCGTAAGCTATATCATTGTCTTTCATGATAGATGACGCGCTGACCCTGGTTGTTAGGGTGAACATGCTCATTGCCTTCTGAAGAAGTTCTATCGAAGTACGAATAAACAAAAACCTGCAAAGCAACTTGCAAAGCAGGAGAGATGACATACACGTATTAGACGTCAATTGGATGCCGCAGGCGAATCCTCCACAAAGTTGGAAGAGACAGCTGCCCCGTCTAAGTTTCACCACCACTTGTCAGATTCTCCGAGCAATGCCATCAACTTGGCCGCGTTTCTCAGTCAAAACTCCGAAGATCCAGCCGTGAAGGTGAGAGGTTGTACTGGACCCCAAGTTAACTGTCCTCACCGTCTTTTACAAGGACTTCATTCCGAAGCTGAAAGATCATCTTCTTTCACGATTACTGGGCTTGGATTATGATGGAGATGAATGCTCGTTCTCTAGTGAAGAACGAAATAAAGTGACCTTCAAGAATGGTCTCAACCGAGTTATTCAATCAAAGCGCTTCCAAATAAATTACACGACCTACGATATACGCCGTGGCCAGGATACCCTACGCCCAGGACATGGTGCCACAGTTATGATGCTATCACGAGAGGAGAGTCCTAACGCTCATCCATTCTGGTACGCACGAGTATTGGGCGCTTTCCTTATAAATGTTTGTTATAGTGGAACGGAGCAAACCATGGAATTTCTCTGGGTTAGGTGGCTTGGTGTTGTACCAAGCTACCAATGGGGCCTTCAGAAGGGACGTCTCCCGAAGATTGGGTTCGTCCCAGATTCGCCTGGCGCCTTTGGTTTTCTTGACCCTTCCCTTGTAATCCGCACTTGCCATCTTATTCCTGCATTCGTTAACGGGCACACCGATTCACTCCTTCGACGTGACCTTCGATGGGCCGTCCTGCCAATGAGGTTGATGACTGGGAAGCGTACTACGTCAATATGTGAGCTTTTCTGAGGGACTACTACTTCGCTTCACTGAAACATTATTCTTATAGCTTTGCAGATCGCGATATGTTCGCTCGCTTTTCTGGTATCGGCATCGGGCATGATGCTCAGTATTCCCTACCTGAATTGGTACCCAAAACGTCCTCAGACTCGGACCTGGATCTCACCGATGCCAGCGACCATTCCGACCAAGAAAGTCCCACTGATGAAGACATAGGCAGCGAGGGGGATGAAGGTCTTAATGATGGCGATGACATCGAGGATGAAAGCGGTGACTTGGATTCCTCCCAGACAGACGGTGAGCGCTCGGAGGACAGCAGTGAGGATGTAAACTACTCTGATGCAGAGGATGATGACAACGGTCCCGAGTTCTGAGCGTTGTATAATACCTGTATATTATAGCTATCCGATGAATGTGTTTACAAGCGTTTGTGTCTACTGAGTGGTGTCTACGTGATTGAACATTGAGGGTGCATCGACCCTCGGCTTATATACTGTGATCGGGAGTAGCTCACATTTCGCAACATGGTTCTGGTCATGGTACCCGCAATCAAAGGACATACGACCAGCACGCTCGCTGACCTTTTCCCATTCCTGGCCAAGGTCTACGGTGACTCTATGCGGTGAAGCAATCAGTTGAGTCTACGTTTACTAAACTCAGGCGAGAACAGACTGTTTCGGTAGGTTAACCTCTTCTGGGGTCCATTTTCCCTGTCGCTTTTCGGGCTGGAAGGCGCTTCAAACACAATGATAGACATACTAGGGCATGGCTACTACTGCAGAGAGTATGGTTAGATGCGTTGGGGATATATGAATACTTGACGTACTGGTCTCCAACCGAAACGTGTTGTCTACCCTTCTCTTTCCATTGGACAATGGTTTGCAGTATCTGATTGTCAGTGAGTCCCTGACCCTAGAGGTAAAGTTGGGCGAAGGGTATCAGTCAAGGTTATTAGCACCTGAAAGTGTTTCAACAACTCACGGCCTTGGACAGCTTAATGGCTGTTTTTCGGCTGCTTCTCTTTCGACTGCCAAGAACTTCTTGCAAACAAGTCCTTCGCTCATGATTAACAACACACTCACCCTTCAGTTTTTACGGGCTCAGCTCATTTATTCGCAAGGACATGCGCGTGTTCCAGGGTGGAAGGCGCGGGGCCTGGAAGATTCACATCCGACACAGGTTTATGTGACGGTTTGGTTGACTTCGGGGCAGTACTTCGGTTAGCCCTTGAGGTGGACAATACATCGGCTACCAGTGCTAATTGACACGGGGCATCAGTGTCACTGGGCAATGGAGGAACAAAACGAGGGGTTCTCGCCTGCAGCATCAGCAGTAACAGCAATGTTTCCCAGCATCTTGAATACACTGACTATTTTGGGCATGTCCATGTCCTGGATGGCGCGCAGTATATCATTGCGAATGGGAATTGGGCACAAGACCGCCTAATGCTGGAAAGAGTGCTTGCGAGTGTGGTAAATGCAAGGGGTCAAATTGGGGAACTTCGTTGAAACCGTAGTGTACAGCGGGGATGTGCAGTGACCCTTCAGAAAGGCGGCAGACGCAACATGATAGTTATCTCCTGAGAGATTGGGGGTGGTGTAAGCCACTCAGAAGGGGATCTGCGCCTCTAGCGGGCTCGTCACGCAGTGTGCGCCTCCCACCGCATCGTCTTGTGACGGTCCCAGTTGGGTGTATTGGATCGTCGTGACCATGACAGGTCTGTGTGCGGGGTGGATACAGGGCTGACAAGACAAGGTCAAATTTGTGGACAGCATGGGAGAAATGCCCGTACATAATATATACGGGGAGAGTGATGGAACTAGAACAGGGCCGTCGCCGCTGGTAGACACCTTGTTTACCACGCCGGAGCCCTGGGCTCAACACAACACACTAATGAAACAGCAATATGAGCCACTACATTTAAGCAGGCATTACGATGATTGTCATCAGAAAAGCCGATGGATGATAGAGTGACGACATACTTTTTACCTCGATCATTGTTTCCCGGAGACCAGAATCTCATAGTCTGCTTTCTCCGCTCCAGAAGCAGGATGCGGAGGACCAGCAGTCAGGATACGCTTCACCGTTTTCCCCAGCCTCATACCAGCCTCCCATGCACGCATATCCTCGAGAAAACCAGAAGACACGAGCAAATCCTCTACACTAGGTTCTCCCTTGTTCGGTGCATTAATTAAAGTATAAGGGGGAGGAGGGTTTGAAGTGATGAGCGTCGTGCCCTGCCATCAATGGAGTGAGCGAAACGAAACAATTACTTGACAAAAACGTCCGAACTCTCCTGCATATTCTCAGCTTCCCGGCCAACATCATTTGCCTTCCTGATCTCGCATTTACTCCCTGCATTGCTCCCGGATGCAGATCCCGCGCCACAGATCGAACCGTCGGTACCACTCAAACTCCCCAATGATTATCGCGCTTTCCTCGGTGTCGACAAGACGTTGAACCCTTCCCCTCCTTGAGTGCGTATGTGGGCGAGGTGGCACATGAAAGACTCGGAGACCTAGTGTGAAGGTGTAAAGTGAGAGGAGGGGATAATGGGTTTTCGGTATCCACGGTCATGTTGGGAGAAGATGTCGATAGGTCCACCGACAAGATAAAATTCCGGAAATGGAGATGAACTCAGCGTTTATTGCATTGGACGAGCCCGTCCTATACGTCTTCGCAGTGAACCAGCACAAAGGATACGGAGTTTTCCAATATGAAAGAAACTGAACGTTTGGAGCGGGATGTGCTACGAGACCTGTAACACTTCAGCAAGAGTAGTCTGAGTAACACTCGTACATACCCAGAATTAGCAAGGTAGCCGGAACTACTGTCTCCCAGTCAAACTGCGTTACTCTACTGCTTTTGGTTCGGGAAAGCAGAGTAGTATTATCAGGTCAAAGGAGTATCGTTGGAGTGATCATGGAAAGGTGATGAGGACATAGGAAGATGGCGTCCCACTGCTGAGCCCAGTGAAAACTGGTTATCACGCCGTGTGACCCTAGCTGACGGGATATGCCCAAACGAGGGAAGTACGATGTAGTCATACCAGGTTGGAATTCCATAGTAAAATGAGACTAATACAATATGCAGGGGCACAACTCCATAGCACCCTAGATGACTTTTTTTGTGCATCCTCACATGGGCACATATCAGGGCATATCTTTGGTCTCCCCTTACCATGTTTATGCCATATGCTTGTGTGTGACAACATATGCCCTTGTATTACAAAGTCATATCTGCTCATATATATGCACATTTATTTATTACCCACACACACTGCATTAATATGCTTCAAAATGACAATTTATTACATGGTAGCACTCTACATAGTACAGGAAATTTTCCTGGGGGGTAATAAATACACAATGATGATGATGCAGACAGTGTGGCAGGCAATGCAAATGATGGAAAACCCTGCCATGTGATGCAAGTGCAATGCAAGTACAATGCAAATATGATGTGAGTGGATGATGTGAGTGGATAATGCAGGCAGATGGCATGAAAAAATATTGTGGATGGACTTCCGTTTGAGCAAAATGGATTGTTATCTAGTGAAGGTTGCCATTCTCGATAACAGCCTTAACCCAGGCATTGTCTTGGACCTGATAATGTGTTAGCATGGTTTCTTGCTGGCCTGTCACTTACAAGCTGTTTGGCTTCCTTGTTGTACTCCTGGTTTTTGCTGTCTTGTGAGCAATTCATGAACAAACCAAATGAGACATACCTCATGTTGAGTTGCAGTCAATGTCTTGTCATAGTAGAAGCAGAACTGTTCTTTTTTGCTGTTTGGGTTGACATGCTTCAGCCATCGCAAGATGCAGAGGTTGCTAATGACTATGTTAGCAAGTAAATCTATACTGCATTTGTGCTTACCATCTGTTCTTGGTACCTGAGGGCTGAAACTTTTTCTTGGAAGCATCCTCCATTTGAGAGACACATGGTGGTACTGACTCACACTTGACAGGAGAGTCTGGAATAGGCAGCACAGGTAAAGTCTTGACTTTTGAGGCAGCCACAGCAAGTAAGCTCCTTCCCGAGTGATGTGAGTTAGTGAAGACTCAGATAGTCAAATAGAAACTTACATTGGATCATATGATACTGGAGGCTGAGTGATATTTGTGTGATTGATGACTGGTATATTTTCCTTGTTGTCTGGGGCAGTAAAAAACTTGGGTGGGTTTGATTGTGTTGCTGGGATTTCTGCAGGTCTTGTCTCAGGTTGTCCATTCCTGAGAGTAGTGACCTCAGGAGGCTCAGCTGCTGCCATGTTGTCCACTGCCATGGCTCAATAAATCAGTAGAGTATGCAATACGATGTGCTCACCTTTTGCTTTCTTATTGTGCAGTGCTTCCAATTCTGTTTGATATCACTGTTTCTTGCTGGGTTTGTGGTCTTGGAGGTCTTTGTCTGCATCATCAAGGGCTTCTTCTTTCATAGTGTTGTGCATTGCCCTCTTCAGCTTTCCATCATCATCCAGGTAGTGCTTACTCCACACCAGGTATCCCCTTGTACAAATATACTCTAGCTTCCATCCATTTTCAGCAAACTTGAAGAGTGGGAATGCTGTCTCCATGATCAAGCATATGAACTGCTGAGCACTCATACTGGCTTTGCCCCAGGTTTCCAGGGTTGTGTTGCACTGGCTGAGCTCTTGCCATGCCCCACATAAAGTCTTCTGCATATTGGCTAGTGTTTCCAATGAGGGGACATTGCCATTTGTGTCTTTGAGGTATGCATATATGCCACAATTGCTACCCTTGGCCTCAGCAGACTTGAGCCAGTTGTTGAAGTCCTTCTTGGTCCAGAACTGCACATTAGGGTGCAATTCATGTGTTGGAGCCTTCTCATCAGTCATGGTAAGGGTTGGTAAGGGCATGCTGGCATCAAGGAGCCTGGGACTGCATGACATGGATTTAAGTGCATTCATGAGCTGGTCAAAGAGATTTCTATAGGAAAATCAGTAAACAATCCATGTTCATACAGAAAATGAAAAGACTTGCCTAACTGTGTTGTATTCAGATGTTACTTTGACCAAATGCTGCTCAAGTGTCTTGCAGTGGTCCTGCAGGTAAATGACTTGGGAGTCCTGCATATATGTGCCCTAGACAATGTTAACCCCTCCAAAACTACCCATTCCACTTACATTTACTTGATTCATCAAGTTCTGGGGCAGGTATGATGCAAAGGATTGCTGTGTGCCAGATAGGAGACCCAGACTGGTGTTCTGCAAAGGAGACAAGATTGATGGGTCTTCAACATGATCAGCAGCTGGAGAGAGTAAAGAACTTGTCATTGGAGACAATAATGAAGAGCTACTGCTGAAATTGAAGTGAGACTTGCTCATGGTGAGCAGGTATATGATAACTTAATGGTGGGAAGGTGGCAGAAGAGGCAGAAATTTGGCTAAGGTAAAATTCCCATCCCTTTGCTAATTAGGCTCTAGGCTCTTGACTATGACCTTACCTTATTAACTGCAACTGAGAACAAATGCTGCTGACACCAACTAATTTAGCTTTTGCTCCTGCTCCTGCCATTACCATGGTCAATAATGTCATCCTCATTGACCTTGAAGGCCTTGTCACAGATTGGGACATGTATACATTTTCATTGAACATACCTTCAGCTGGTGTCACACACCAAAGGTGTTGTGGACATGGTTATAGCTGACTCTGCCTAACTTGTTGATGAGTTGTGTGCAATGCCCATGCATGCAGATGAAGACTAAAGGCCTCATGCATAGAAAGACTGCCAGATGTGAGCAGTCATCCTTCACACAAGAATGAGTCATCAGTGCTAAAGAGAAAAGAGGAAGGAGTTGAGTGTGCATTAAAAGTTTTTAGTGCCTGTGTACGGCATTCGGTTTTCATCATATCTCCACCATTTCCAAAGATATTGACTCCATTCTCACACTTGCTTAAAGTGCTCTGCCATGTGATTCTGCCTTCCAAATCTGGAGAGGATCCTCACACCCTATGCATTTCTACAGCACTCCATACATCAGATGCTCATTTCACTAAGTCCATCAATCATGGCCACCTCTTCATCAATCATCTCACTTGTCTCATTTGCCAGAGACAGTGGCTACATATATCTGCCAGGCATTCCCACCAGCTTCCATCCTGAAGCCCCCTGGTTCATCCCATCATTGTCAGCCCCATCTCATCCCATGCAGCTTGGTTGGTGTGTTCTCCTTGTCAGTATGACTTCCAGAAGGATGTTCTTTGGTCATCTCAGGTCTGTCATTTGGTTAGAAAGGTCTTATGTGGTCATTTCGGTCTCCCCTCTTGATGAAGCATATGGATCATTCCTCCCTGCTCCCTGCACCATCTTTATTCCAATCTCGTCCATCATTCTTCCTGCATTGCAACAGCTGCAGCATAATCTACTGTTCTCCAGCCTCCCTGATCACATTCATGACAAGTATGATGTGCATCTTGCCTTCTTACTGCAAGATCCAGCAGAAGACATCCCCCCTTCTCCTCCTCCATCAGAGCCCTGTTCATCCTGTTCATGAAGTTTTTGTTAACTTTGCTGGGAGGATGAAAGGGTGGGAGACACGATCACATATGCTCCTGTTTCCCCACAGACCCCCAATGCCCTAGCCTCTTTGATGCCTGACTCATGCCCTTCAATTCTGGAATTAATACTTCCCTATCTGGAAACACTGCCCATCTGTCATGCCATCTTTGGATCTAGAGATGTCTCTGCCAAGATCTGACTTGCATCACCACCCCCTAATGTGATATCAGTGCACTTACTCAGTTTCTGATTCTATTTGACTCATTCTGTGATGTTTTGACTATCCTTGACTCGTTTATTGCCAATACTTACCAATCCTCTCTGCTTGCTTACTTTTCATTTCTCACTTACTCATCATGATTACTCAGTCCTTACTCATTACTTACCAAGCATTTGTGCCTTGTTTGTCATGAGCTGTCCTCCCCCCACAGTATATAAACCCCCATGTACTTAGCTACACCCCCAAGTGAATCAAGAAGTCACTCAGCAGTCAGTTCAGTGCATATCTTGTCATCAACAGTTGAGGCTTATTTGGAAGAGTCTAACTGTCCCATTTCATATCATTGGTAGTTGAGGCTCTATGAAGGGGTCTATCTACCTCCATTCCTTATCTGAAGCTTTATCCCCTCTTAGTCAGCAGTCTTGCTTAGTCATCCCTCCACTCCTGTGTAACTTGTCATCAACTTGTGCCAGGAGCATGTTAAGTCCTTTCAGCTGAACACCTTCACTCTGTTCAGCATCCCTCATCCAGTCATCACTCACTCATCTTCTCCTGCATAACTCATCGACAACTTGCACCAGGAGCACCTGCCATTGAACTCCCCCCCCACATTAGATTTTCTTCTGCACTCCAGGTTCTGTGGAGGCAAACCACCACTTGCTCATATTTGTCTTTGGTGTTGGATTTGTTTGGTTTTCACCACCTTTCCACACTTTGACTCACACTGGTACTGAGGTAAGTTTTTTGTGATGGCCTTTTTTGACTTTGCTAACCTCATTGAATGCATTAGAGAATTGTGTTGTGCATCAAACACCCTGAATTCCACAAGCATGGCTGCCCTTGAGTCAAGGAACCATACACACAACCTGTGCAGGTCAAGAACATCATGCTTGAATACACAGATCCAGTCAAGGTGGAGGATGCTAGCCAGGTGCTTGGCAATTCAAAGCTCAAAGAATCTGGCAAGTCAGAGGATCCAACTGATTGTGAGAAGAGCCTGTAAGTGCATCTACCTACTAATTCTGTGGAATCCAATGATCAGTGCCAGGCAGACTGCTAGCATAACTCCATTCCCTTGCATGCTCCTCACTTGGCAAGGTAGGAATCTGCAAGGTGTTGAGGAGGAAGTACTCCCCCAGCCTTGGAAGTACTACCTTTGTTCATTCAATCCCTTGATTCTTCTCATTGAAATCATGCATAGGAGGGAAGCTATGGAAAAATATGAGGATAGGCTTGAGAGAGAAGAGAAATGCCATAGACTAGATTGAATGTTTTGATACCTTCTGCAATTGCTTGTACTTTCATGCATACATTGAACAATTCAACTGCTGTTAACTCATGCAGTAAACCCAAATGCATTGATTTCAACTTGGTAGTACTACAGCATATGATCCTACTTGACATCTTCTCCACCTTCATCATCATCCCCATTGCAGTAAACACTGTATGGTATGCCCCATGTAGACATGTCAAATCCAGGTCATTCCATCATACAGTATACATCTTGTTTGATGCCTGATGGCAATGCCATGCACTGAGGAATCATTGCGACAATGCTGACAATCTGTTTGACACAGATTACTGATAACAAGTTGAGTAGAGTTGAAGCAAGGACAACATGATTCGAAAGTCGAAGTAGATCTTCATCAGGTGTTGAGTAATCGCAGATGATGGCAATGTTGATATATTCCCAGCTACCCCCATCTCTGATGTTGGTCAACCTAGTGAAATATTGTACCTCTCCACATTGGGTCTCACCATCACTTAGAAACTACATATACTTTTAGCCTTATGATAGAGTTTGTAACATGAGTGAACTGACCTTAACATTTCATGACATGTGGAGTTGTTCTGGTGGACGGAGTTTCTCTCTCCAAGCTGACCATGCAATCTGCCCATTTGGTAGGCACAACCAGGCCCATTTCTTGATGCATGGGAGGACATGTCCAGGGCCAAGAAATTGAGAAATTGAGGCAGCTTTGTCACCCCAGGGGATTATGGAGTTCTTCATGCATTTGCAAAGCAAAATGTACCCATCATGGAGGTTCTCAGCACCAGAGGGGAGTCCATTGCCAGAGTCATTGAGCTCAGGCATTGCAGATAGGAGGGAATTTACCTGACAATGCCGGATACCCTCACAAGCTAAGTTGGCAAAAGGTTTTGATGGTTGTCAAATTTGCTTGCCAAGACTCCCAATCATGCATTCCATAGTCCACTGGGCATAGCAGCTTGGAGGACCCTTGTGTATTGCCTCAGAGACCAGATGGATGACTTGATGGATGCAAGGGCAAATGAAGTGGATACAAGACTCAAGGAGGCCATAGTAAGTGAGTTCAAACTTGTGCTCCCAGCTGCAGAGAAGGGCATGGGCATCAAGAAGTTCATCCTTTGTCAATGTGCTTTGGCACATGATCTGAAAGCCATGGATGAGCTTGCAGTAGTTTTCCCAGAAAGGGCTAGGCAGGACGGAACAAAGGAGGATGGGCATGAGGGTGAACATGTATAATTGGAATTCCCAGGTCTTGTACTGGGTATTTATCTTTTCAGCAATGTTGCAGGGCTTGCGATCATAAGAGCCAGGGAGATGGAAGCCAGCATGCATGACAGCCTCCCCATGAGCATGCCATACTTCTTCATCGGCAAGGACTGCCCATGGCCAGCACTCTGGGTCATCGCTATCAGCATGATTGATTGTACCATGCCAAAGAGAGAGGAGAAGGTCACTGATATTACTGGCAAGATGCATTGTATCAGTGGTTATGCAAAGGGGGATGCTGAGACACTGATTTGGATGGAGTCTGAGAAGGAGGGGGGGTTTGGTTAGGCCTGTCTCAGTCTTCTTTTTGTCCCACTGAGTCTGATTGCAAATGGTGACAATGGTTTTGAGGTTAGCAAGATAGTTGGTACATCCACCAAACAGAAGATTAAAGACATTGACATCAGGGTGGTCACTCCCTCTGATGCAATGATCACAAGGTTGGAGGAGGGCTGGGTAGTAGTGTTTCCCTTGTGACTTATGCCTGCTAATAACACTGCAATACATGTGATAGCCATTCTTTCCACTATGTCCCACCATGCCATTCCAGTAGACAAGACTGGGGCCATCTGTGGTGGTGAATAAGAGATATATATCAGAGAGGTAATGTGAATCCATGTGGGCATTCCAAATGGGGAGCCCTTCAGCCTGAAGAGCAGAAAGGTGGTGTAGACCTGGGAAGAGGAACGAGTCAAGATGTTTGAGTTTATTTGGGCCAGGGATAAAGCCTCCAGGGTGGACATGAAGCTTGTGGTATCATTTGTCTGGGGGTAAGTTGACGATGATCCAAATATATATCCAACAGTCTGACTCCTTGCTATCATACAACTGCACTCCATCAATTGAAACCATGAGAATGATATCATTTGGCTTGATGTCACTGTTGAGAATGGCACCAAGGTAATCCCACCCCATCAAGACATTGTTGATGACAGGGATACTCCCTGTCTCCTGTAACTGCCAAAGGATCTCTTGCATATGTCTATGCAAATAGTCCATGTCAATAGCACTGTCTTTGTGCTGGTAGAGAGCCTGCAGCTGAGGCCCAATTGGAATTGTGGTGAATGTTTGAGCAGTGACTTTGGATCATCTGCAATTGCCTTGCAACCATTCCTCCTTCCAGCAAGAAACTTCACATGTAGGAAAAACTTTGAGTTGGGAGAACAGACCAGTATATGCAATGCAGGTGTTACAACACATGTCATGTTCAATAGAAATGACCCCCATGTAGGATGTGATAAGTTTTTTGACATTATAGAAGGATAGAATATCATCGGCACCCAGGGAACCAGCAAAACTACTGCGAGCTGCTTGGCAGACATGATTGTACACATTTTGAGATGTGCTCTCGAGAGCTAGGTAAGTGGATATGGAGAAACACATGCCTGGGTTCTCAATAGATATTGGTTGACTTGGGAGGTGTGTAACCATTCAAGAGCATCCTCATCAAGCTTGGAGACTGAATCATTCAAGGACATGTTCTTGAGCTTGGCAACAAAGTTCATGGTCTCTTGCATGGATGGGAATATGGCAGTTGCCACAAGCACCTCTATATTGACAATGGGACAAGCCTGACACTGATGCTGTATGTTGAGGGTATGCAGGGAATCGATGTCGTCCAATGGTCAAACCACATTGGTTGATGGATTGCTGGGAAGATCAGATTCTACAGGTTGCTATGATGTGGATTGAAGTCAGCAGTCCAGATAATACTGTAAGTATATAGTGACTAACCTCATCATTGGGCAGGTGGAGGATTGCATCTGGTACATCAGGTGTGTGCAATGGTAGATTCTATTGGAACAAGTTGGATTAGTGGGCAAAAAAACCACTGGCACTTGTAACTTACCTTGTCACGTGGGGGATCAAAGTCATCCTCAGGGAGATCTGGGAAGTGTGGAGGCATATCCTACAGAGGCATTTGGATCAGTGAATGTGAATGTGAATATCGATGGAGTTCTTACCTTGTCAGGTGGGGGATCAAAGTCATCCTCAGGGAGATCTGGGAAGTGTGGAGGTGTATCCTATGAAGGCATTTGGATCAGTGAATGTGAATGTGAATATCGATGGAGTACTTACCTTGTTGGCTGGTGTGTTGAGAGGAAGACCAGGTATACTTGGAGACATGTCCTATAGAAAAAATTGGTGTCAGAGCATCAGAGCATCAGCATGGATGAATTGATGACATACCTCGTTGGCTGGATGACTGAAGCCTTCCTCAAGGAATGCTGGTGTGGGTGGGGGTACACCCTATGGTAGGCTTTGAAGTTAGTGCTGCTACATGAAAATAACTCAGAAAACTCACCATGTCAGCACTGCAAGCATGCTTCTGATGCCCAACATGCCTGCAGGCATCTTCAACCATCTCAAGACACCTTTTTGCCATGGCCTGGAGAATGGCTACATGGCAAGCTGCAGTGGAAGTGGATTGCCTGGCAAAGTTGAGCCCCTCATAGGTTTTGGTAGATCGTAAATGTGCTTTCTCTTCTTCAGTGTCCACCTCATCAATATGACAGTAGAAAGTTGCCTTGGAGACTGCATGAGGGTGACTGAAGTTGTACTTGGTGCAGTTGCACATGTACCACACTGTTGATCCAAGTTCACCCATATTCAAAGCCATGGGCATCAAGGAGGAGTTGTAGAGAGGACAGCACACCTGCACTGTGTAGTGTACCACATAGCTGCTGCACTGTGCCAAGGATGCAGTCAATGCTACATATCACATCACACATTGCTACATAGCACAGTCCATAAAAGGCAAGTCTCATAAACATTATTGACCACATCATATTTTTCATATTGATTTCATATCTCATTAGCTAGGGTCACATGGCATGATAACCAGTTTTCACTGCATCAGCAAATTAACAAAAATCTTATTGAATCTTATTTGACCTTATTGAGCTTAAATCTCAAGCCAAGTATAATAAGCCAAAATTGTCAATAAGGAGAAAAAGACTTAGTGTCAAAATCTAACTTGCCATGCTTTGCAGCTTATTGAGCTTGCATGACTTGAGATATACAAAATGAGTCACATGAGATAGAATAGACAGTGCTATCTATGGAATACAATGGATGTGACTATGAAAGCACAATGGAGGAGATGAAATCATGAAAGAAGCATGACATATAGTTGGGGAAAAATTCTGTACTGCAAATGATCATGAAAGGTAAAAAGATCTTCATACTCACTATCATCTTCTCCCAAGCCCATAGCACTGGAGGTCACCATTCCTTTCTTGACATACATCTGCATGTCCTCAACCACAAGCACAAAATTCTCCTTGGACAATCCTTTGATGGGCTCCAGGTAATGCCTTGTGCTGCACCCCAGACAGTATCATTAAACTCATACTGGTTACCTTTGGGAGTGGTGGTAGTCCACACACTGGCAGAATTGGAAGACCTGAAAGCAAGATGGTCATCTGTGACCAACATGAGAGTTCGACAGACCTACAAATAAATTGTATCAGTATGATTCAGTGGAGGGAAATAAAATAGCATGTCACCACTGCACAGGCCAATGCAAGCACTGTACGAGATCCAGCCAACTTGCCATCTAAGGCCAGGACTTCCATTCAGCCCTGGATGAAGTTGAAGTGATGGGCAAAGGTTTGGAGCACAAATGGTGCCCTCTGCAATCCAGACCACATCTATTTAGCTCTTTAAGTTAATGTGATGCAAGAAGGCATGAAAACTTTTTACCTTGTTGTCTGTCCCCCTGTTGTGGCTGAAAAGAAATCAGTTCCTCTTGAGCATTGCCTTTGTGAATTCAACACATTGCTTGGGATCCTCGAAGTCAGCATCATTGGCAAAGAATGTTGTGATGACAGCTGTGGCAGCTGCAGTGAACCTGCCACACCAGTTATTAAGACCTTGTTTAGCCTAAAATGAAATATGGCATTAGTGCTAAGATGTTGACACATACAATAATACTTACAATGTGGAAAACAGGCCCACCATTGGTGACAGTGTGCTCAATCTCACTCATATACCCTGTCCCATATCACCTGCAGGATTGTCATGAATTTCTTGGTGGGAATGGCCCAAGGATTGTTGTATCCAGCAGCAAAGTGTGCAAGTGCAGAGATGAAGAATTGTCTCCATATGTTGTCAACCATGGAGCCAAGGGGGAGGTCATCCTTGACATACTTCCTGTTCACTCCACTGCCAGAGTGCTGAGATCCAGATGCACTGCATTGTGATGGCTTGGGTTGTTTGGATGGCAGAGCATCTGATTTGGACTCCCCTGCATCTACCTACAGTGCATGTCAGTCAATAAAAATGTGTGGTGTGGGATACAAGCCTACCTGAATTTGCTGGGTTTGTTTTTTCTTCAAGCTCCCAAAAGACTTGTCACTGGCAGCATGTGTGATATTTCCTTTAAGAGCACCTTTCTGGGCAGATGATTGGGTAGCAGCAGGTGGGGGTGATGGTTCCCACTCATCTATCTTGGAACCGCTAACAACTTCAGTGATGTCCTACACAAAAAAATCAAGATGGAATTAGAAATCATAGAAAGAATCTTACCATAGAGTCTGTCCATCAACCAACTGCCTCTGTGAGGGGTTCAAGATCACCCTCATCAATATAAAACCTATAGTCACCATGGTTGAGCTGAGATGGAGGAGTAAGGTGGTCTGGAAATGAGTGCTGGGAGATGGCAGAGGAAGCCAGAGTTGAATGCAGAACTTTGAATGCAGAGTCAGTGCTAGCACTGGAGATGGACCTTGGTACACAAGAGTTGGTGGAGGTGGACCTCAGTGCATGAGAGTTGGTGGAAGTGGACCACTGAGAGAGCAAGGTGTGGAGTGATCTTGACAAGGCAAGCTTGTCCACCCAATCCTTCACTTCTCCAATGCCAGCAAAGTTGCCTTTTGCTGATGCTTGGCTACATTGATGATAGAAATGGTCAAGGCAATCCCAGTAGAAGAGAACAGCTTCAGTGAGCAAAATCATGTGGAAAGATGGGGGATAACATACACAGATGCCTGGTGCTTCCCTTTCTCAGGCTGATTCTTATCAACACTGTCAGCAAACTCATTGCCACCTTGCACTGCCTCTACCATGTCCCAAGTTGAAGTTTTCTGATTTCTTTGTTTCCTTACCACTTGCATAGGTGATTCACCATTGACCTCAACTTGTTGACTGTTAACATCACCATCCAGGTCAGCACTTTCTCCTGACATTGTATCTTTGCTGACATCCATTCCAGCAATGGGCTTGATGTCCAGTTCAGATTCCTCAGAGGGCCTGACTGGTGTTGTTGACACAACATGTGGTTTAGGCCTGGGCTTTGGGATATTGGTGAGTAGCATTTTCTCTTGGCACTCTGTTTCTTCAACAATATTGGCCAGGCATTTGATACCTCACTCTCAAGTTGCTGCCTGTTCCAGCCTTGCTTGTTCAGTCCAGGCATTGTCAGCTTGTTTTTGCTCCGAGGTACACCACACCTGTTTCCCTTCAAGTAGGATATATCCAGGGTGCTGATGAGCATTCTTTGCATGGGTTGTAGGGTGGGACATTGTAGCAAAACTGGGGGCACAAAGGACAAGGGTTGGTAATGGGGGTTACAGCAAAGGGATGTTGGACTCTGTATTTTTTTCTGAGGCACACTACATGCTTCAGGTATGTATGCTATTGCTGACCCATGGGCACTAATGCTTTGTGACTAGCTCCCAACAGGCACAACAGTTCACGTCACACACCAGCGTAGTGTTAATCCACTCTTCCCCACCATGCCTCAGTCTGGTCCTTGGTCACACCTGTCTCACCATGCATTTACTGTCTGCTGTATTCCATGTCCTCATGCAGGTTGTAACTGCTTATTCAAAACAGTTCCCAGTTTAAAACAGCACCAGTCATTGGATCACAACTATTCTTTTAACCCAGTGGGTTCTGAAAATAGCCCTCATCAACATTTGCCACCTTCTAAACCAGCCCCCAGGGTTCTTCGTGCCCATATGGTAGCCAGCTCCGATTTGAAACTGCAGAGTTTCTTTTCCAGAATACTGAGATGTCAGCTACTAACATTGATAGGCTTTGTGATTTATGGGGGCAGTTGCTACATACTGAGCAAGGCAGCAACATGCCACCATTTGCAGACCACAAGGAGCTATATAACACAATTGATACTACACTACTTGGCAACATTCCATGGGACAGTTTCAAGTTAAAGTACAGTGGTGAACACCCCATGGGAGCTGTTCCTCCTTGGATGGACCAGACATATGAGTTCTGGTTCCACCCAGCCCATTCTCTCGTAGTGGATATGCTTGCCAATGCAGAGTTTGACAGTGAGTTCAACTACACTCCTTACCAGGACTTTTCGAAGGACAGTGAGAAGTGACAGTATGAAAACTTCATGTCAGGGGATTGGGCATGGATGCAAGTGGTATGCATTTCCATTTGTCCCTGTACAATGGCTCATGCACCATAGGACAAGATATGTGAGGATGAATCAACACACAATGGAACTTTTGTTCCCATTATTCTTGGGAGTGACAAGACTACAGTGTCTGTGGCCACAGGCCAGAATGACTACTGGCCTGTATATGTATCTATTGGGAACATTCATAACAATGTCCAGCATGCTCATTGAAATGGTGTTGAACTCCTTGCATTCCTCACCATCCCAAAAGGTTTGTTTTCATTGTTACTGGATTCAGAGCCTGTATTGACTTGTAAGTCTTACAGCAGTGAAGAAATATGTTGATGACCCCATATTTCGGTGGTTCAAAAAACAACTTTTCCATGTCACTATGTCAAGGATACTGGCCTCCCTCAAGCCCAGCATGACAATGCCCCAAATCATGAAATGCCCAGATCATCATTTTTGCCACATTATTTTTGGCCTCAGTCCATACACTGCTGACTATCCTGAGCAAGTTCTCATTTCAGGGATCATTCAAAACTGGTGTGGAAGGTTCATTCACAATCCATCTCATACTTTTCTACCCAACATATTTCAACGGATGCATTGCTTTCCCTAATGACCTCAATGGCAGTGGGGCACCACAGACCTTGGAACTTACTCAAGCACTGATTGAAGAACTGCCTCTTGGCATTCTTTGGGATGAGTGGGGGATTGATGGAAATGTTGTGGTAAGTCATTGAATCTTAAGCTGGAACCTTGCTACTATAAATTCTTCATGCAGCCATTTACTGATGATTTCCCTTGCACTGATATTCATCAACTCCTTGCACTGGACCTTCTCCATCAGCTTGTGAAAGGAACATTCAAAGATCACCTGGTCAAGTGGGTCAGAAAATATCTGGAGTTGGAGTATGGCAAGACTGGTGCCAAGGAATGGTTAGCAGATATCAATCGATGGTAAGTCTAATTGATGCAATGAATTAACATATCTGACGTGTACTGTCAGTATTGCCTCAGTGCTGCCATTTCCAGGGTTGCAACAGTTTCCTGATGGGTGGGGGTTCAGCCAATGGACTGGGGATGATTCAAAAGCACTGATGAAGGTGGGCCATTTCCCATTACTCTGTTTCAATGCCATCTCATTCTGTGTAGGCATACCTACCTGCCATTGAGGGCCATGTTCCAGAAGATATCATATGAACATTCTGCACATTCTTAGAGGTTTGCTACATTGTCTGCTGGAATGTCATAACTGAAGATACTCTTGCTGAGTTCAAAGACATGTTGGATTGGTTTCATCAGTACTGCAAAATTTTCAGGGACATTGGCATCTGTGTGGACAGCTTCTCCCTTCCATGCCAGCATGCTCTCGTCCACTATGAATCATTGATTTGCCTTTTTGGTGTGCCAAACAGTTTGTGTACATCAATTACTGAATCAAAGCACATCACTGCAGTTAAGAAACCTTGGCACCACTCAAACAAGTATAATGCCCTCAGACAAATCCTGCAAACCAACCAATGCATTTCTCAGCTTGCTGCAGCTCATGCTGGTTTTGAAGCCCAAGGGATGCTGCCAGCTTCACATCAACCCTATCATCCTCCACTGAATGGTACATTCACGATTTTCTCTTATTTGGATAATAACCCTTACATGCCCACAGCCACTCTCCACTATGATACAGGCATTGACCAGGTTGGGGGCAGGGAAAATAGTGATGTTGCACAGCATGAAGATGGAGAGGTTTCAACCTTGGATGAGGATGATGACAACACAGGAATTGTGGATGAACACCCTGGGTTGATACATTCAGACATGAAGCTCTCATGCACCCCTGGTGAGTGACATCACACTGTCAATGTGCCCGAGTTGGCTTGAGCATACTAACATGAACTCTTGTCAAGCTTGTAACCATGCAAAGAATGCTCTTGCACTGGCGATTGAGCTGGGTATCCCTTCGCTCCCTGGGCTCATTGCTCGATTTATCTTTGAACAACTCCACCCAGATTCTACAATGCTGATTGCTTCCCACCATGTTACTCCCTTCACCAGTCATGTCAAGATTTTTCATTCAGCCACTGCAACCTTTGTAGCCCCAAGTGACCCAAGTGGTATTGGCAGCATGTGGCACAAATACATTCGTGCAATGCCTTCATGGCATCAAGGTTCTGGATGGTATGACTGTGTCTTTGTGAGCACAGTGTTATGCCCAAGCCAAGTGACTTTGTCAAATGGACTAGTCACAAGTGGTGCGAGGGGGAGTCTACAGGCCAAACTTGTTGTAACCCCTATGGCTCAACTTGTTATTGACAAGTACTGGCAAGGGTTACCTCTACTGGCGAGTTCTTCTGAGATCACGATGGAGAGGGAACAGAGTATGAGTCAAAGATAACAGCTGAGTTGCAAGCTATCAAAAAACTGAGGATACAAGGTATGGTACATGCGTATTTATATGTAACTGATAGGGTACCATACCAGTCATGCTGTCAAGGTGGTAAGTATCCACAGCAACAAACAATCAAACAGAAAAGGAAACACACGGTGTCAGACAGAGTGGGGGAAGGATGAAGCAAGGGCTATACTGGCTGTGCAATCAATGTGCAGCAAGGAGCCAGACACCAGAACTAGGAAGTAAACATACGAGCAATATAAATGAGTCAAAGGAACATGGAAGGGAGATCAGGACATAAATGAAATACTGTCCATCAGCTGCAGGTGCAGCTACGAGTCAGAGTGACGAGGGCATATGCAGCATCAGTAGGTATTGGAAATACCTCCACTGCTGGTGATCCAAAGGCTCTGGGTGCCAACAGACTGAGGACTACCATTGCGAGGACAAACAACGTGATGATGACCCACATGACCCACATGACCTTGCAGTTTGGGCGAAAAAGGAAAAAGCCCCTATATGGGCATAACATCCCCCCTCTAAGGTCCTCAGACCCTTGAGGACAAGGCATGGGTGTTGGCAGATAAGTTGCGAAGCGGCAGTGGGAACGAGTGTGAGAGGCAATGGGCAATGGAGTCGGTGAAGACGATGGTTCCTCGCTTGCTCAGGTCCAACGTGAACCTTGTCCATTGTGGCAGGACCAATGTCCCAGGTAATGACACTGGTAGCAAGCATACTTGTAGAGGGGGTGTCCCTCAGGAACTGCAGTATGTCCTCTGGTGTAGAACCAAAGTTGATCAGTAGGGATGGGGAGGAAGGGAGTCAGAGGGAGAGGACCAGCGGCATGGACAGCATTATGATAGTTCTTGTCAAGGCCGGCCCACAAAGCGTCTGTTAGAAAAACCTCCCAACCAGAGTTGTTATGTCCCATCCCCAGACGAGCACCAACCTCTTTAAAAACCGTCGCGTTATCAGCCATTTCCAACAGGGGATCCCACTGGACTTCCTGATCAGTGGAAGGCTTCATTTCAGGTATGACTGGAGACATTTCTTTAGGTTTGATCCAGTCGAGAAGCCGAGAAGCCATAGGGGCGGGAAACTCACCGATCTGTCGGTTGCGAAGGTGATGGTAGGCTCCTCCAGTTGCCGCTTCTAAAATGTCCACATATCCCTTTTTGAGCATGGA
This sequence comes from Pisolithus tinctorius, assembly GCA_024663395.1. Taxonomy (NCBI): domain Eukaryota; kingdom Fungi; phylum Basidiomycota; class Agaricomycetes; order Boletales; family Pisolithaceae; genus Pisolithus; species Pisolithus tinctorius. The sequence continues at coordinate 7,971 of JANFAH010000067.1, read as the reverse complement.
GGTCATAATGACCTCTGCCAGGGGAGTGGTCCCAGAAAGTTGCCAGGTCCTAAGCTTGGAGGCACACCATCCGATCATGTCTGCTGCTCTGTAGATTTCAGACAACAGCCCAAAATACTTAACTTGTTCCTGTGTGCACCCATCAATGTCGTCCCCATTGTTGAAGACATCAAGTGCCCTAGTAATGTCCAGGTAGTCACTCGCTGAGACTGGTAGTCGTGGCTTGTCATCCCTGGCAAGGGCGACTGAGGCAAGCATGTCGAGGGCGGCATTGTGACTGGTGACAGGTTCTGCTGGATGGGCAGGGCAAACGTGGGGAGAGACAGGAGCATTGGTGGAGTGGCTGCTGGCTGCTCCTTGATCGGTGCCATGGTGAGGCTTCTCTTTACCCTTTCCCTTTCCCTTGCAGTTACTGTCCCCGACTGGGGGGACTCTGGCCTTGGGGAGCAGTACTCGGCAGACCAAGAAACCCTGGTGTGGATGCGATCTTGGAGGTTTGGCGAGAGAGGGCAGTACGGACTGTGACAAGAGGGATGTGGAGTCCAATCCAGGAAAGCAGGAGGAGGGGGACAGGGGAGGGGAGTTGCGATAGACGATGGGCGGGACCTGTAAGAAGTCTCGGTCGGCTGAGGGGTCATAAACAGATTCTCCAATGAGGTCAGCATAGTCATTTTCAGTGTTGACAGAGCGAGGGGAGTCCATTAATTTCTGAGGTGGTGAGTGAGCTTGTACTGATCAAGGGCATCCATTGCATGGTCTTTTATATGTTCTTCGGGTTCCCACGTATTTGATGAATGTGGGAACCCTTTCCACTTGAATTTGCACTGTCCTCTGCCCATCTGTTTTGTGATTCAGTATCGCCTCAACCTCCCACTCCACCTCATCATCTACCAACTGGTAATGGTGCTGCAGGTGCAGCGCCATATGTTTTGTTTTTGGTGAATGGAAAGATGCGGGACCCATGGAACACCGGATGAACCTTCCAAGTAGAGGGAAGGTCCAATTGGAAGGTGACAGGTGACACGACCTGAGTCACTTTGAAAGGTCCAAGATGTTGGGGTGCAATCTTGTCGCACTGGTTTTTGATCCTAAGGTGCCCAGTATCCAACAGCACCTGATCTCCGACTTTTGGTGGCACATACAAACCTTTGCTGCACGAACGCATCAATTCCTGTGCCTTTCTGTGCACAAGGATGGCAACATCCTGGCTTGATGCAAGTCGTTCTAGCCTTTCATCTATGGAGGGGACCAGGGTGAGTCATACTTCAGGGTAGGGGGAAGGGTCATATCTGAGGATGAGGGAGAACGGGGTCATCTTGTGAATGGAGTGGATCCGGGAGTTGTGAGCAAACTCGGCGGAGGGTAGTTTCACGCTCCATGAGTTAGGGAACTCAGAGCAGTACAGGCGAAGGTACCCCTCAACCTCCTGATTAACCCGTTTGCTTTCTCCATTAGTTTGTGGATGGTACCCAGTACTTAGCTTGGTTTTTACCCCTATTGCTTTGTACAGCTCTTTGGTAAACAAAGATGCAAACTGTGGACCACAATCTGAGATTACCAATTCCGGTACCCCAAATCAGGAATAAATGAATTGATGGAAGAGTCAGGTGATCCCGACGGAGTCAATTGTTTTGTGACATGGGGTGAACAACGTGGCTTTGGTGAGGCCCTGATCAACAACTGTGAGAATAGAGTCATATTTTTGTTCTTCCAAGACTGGGAGATTGGTAATGAGATCCATTGACACCTGCTGGAAGGAAGGTGGTTTTAGGAGTAGTGTGGGGAGTAACTGGGGGTGTGGGTGGATGCATGACGACCTTGGTAGTTTGACATGCAGGGCATCCTGTGACATAAGTCTTGATGTCTTTTCCCATACCTTCCCACCATACTTCCTTTCTCATTTTAGCGAACATCGCTTTTTGTCCAGGGTGTCCAGTGGACTCATGATCATGATAGGAATGCATGCAGTGGTGGCGATCCTCAGGTGGGATATACAAGTGAGTAGTTCTGAATCGTTTTGTTCCGTCTTCTGCTATGGTTATATTGTCGATTGGCTCTGGGCCTGTTGAACCTTTTGATGTATTGTTCTTGACACGTTCATACAGGTCAGTTGAGATGGTGACAACCCCTCAAGCTCCTTTTATGGGTTCCCTTGTGGGGTGAGCTTTGGAGGCCAAACTCTCCTTTGCAGATTCCTCAAGTGGGTGAGAGTAAGGCTTGGTTTTTGAGCAGTTAACACGAGCAGGAAGATGACTGATCCTTGCTAGTTGATTTATTTTTAACTGTTTTTGAATTTTTGTAAGCAAAAATAACAGGGAAACAAGTTGAATTTGTGGTTTTGAAGGGTCCACCCCCTCCGAAAGCCAAAGGTTCTCCAGGAGAACCGTGGCCACTGGGGTGGGCTCCTCTGAAGAATTTCTATGGGAAAGAGTATTGGCAGGGACCTGAAGGCAGCCAGCCTGCCACGAGAACCGAATAGGGTAGGACTGGATAGTAGCAGCCCAGCGTGCTTGACGTGGGGTGAGCTGCTGAGGTTCCCGGTAATATTTGAGGTTTTTATGATCTGTAAAAACAATGGTTGGTTCGACCAGCAAAAGTAGATACAGGCAAAAGGCTTTGAGTGCCCATATGACTGCCAACATCTCCAAGTCATAGACCTGGTAGCACTGTTCCACACCAACCAATGACTGCAAAAGATAGGAACAGGGGTGCCACTCATTGTCCAAGCCCTTTTGGGCGAGCATGGCACCTGTTCCGAGTTTTGAAGTGTCAGTGAAAAGTGCAAAAGGCTTGGAGAAGTTGGGCATTGTGAGGACCAGAGACAAACATAACAAAGTTTTTAGTCTTTCAAAAGTGGCCACTCGCTCAGGGGTCCATTGATACGACATGCCTTTCTTGGTAAGGTCGTGGAGCAGGCATGCAACGCTTGAGAAAGAAGGGATGAACTTCCAGTAGAAATTGCAGAATCTGAGGAATCTATGAAGACCTGTAAGATTTTCAGGGGCCTCCCACATACTAATGGCATCAGTCTTCGTCAGCAAAGTCTCCATACACCCTTTTCTGATTATCATTCTGAGGAACTCCACTTCTTCAACTTCGAAGCAGCACTTGCTGATCTTGAGGCGAAGTTCTTCCTTTTCACAGATTTTCAGGAACTCTGTTACACGTTTCCGGAGTTCTTCGATAGTCTTTGCATGGACAATGTCGTTGTCCATGTACCCTACTTGCTTTCCTCATTGAGATTCGAAAGTTTTGTCCATATACCTTTGAAAAGAGGGAGGTGAGTTACACTGGCCAAAGAACATTACTGTGGGTTCAAACAGCCCTCTGGGGGTTATGAATGCCCCCTTCCACTCATCTCCTTCTTTTACTTGAAGGTTAGTAAACCCCCATCGAATATCAAATTTAGCATAATATTTTGATTTGACCAACTCATCGAACAGTGCCTGCGCATTCGGTAGTGGATGCACATCTTGGATGGTAAAGGAATTGAGGTAGCAATAGTCTTGGATTAGTTGCTTCTTTCCATCCTTCTTGGCGACAAAGAACACCGGTGCCACTTGAGGTGAGGTGGACAGTTGAATCTTTTTGCATTTTAAATTTTCATCAAGGAATTCATCTAGGATTTTTAGTTCGTCAGGAGACATCAGATATACCGTTGCTTTCTTGGGTTTAAAATCATCCTTCAGGCATATTTCGTGATCAAGCCTGGGACGATGTTTTGGCAGCAGGATATCGTCTTCTGTGAAGACCTTGGCGAATTCCTTATATCACTCTGGAAGATGGACCTCTTCCTTGGTCGAAGCTTGTGTGGCTTCTAGTTCTGTGGATAAAGTAGTTTTATTAATAAACACTTCCAACTTCTTGGAAGGTTGCTCCTCGACGGAGACTTCCTTAACATTAGCTTTTTCTGGATACATGAAACTATCATCCCAGCATGTGATCTTACCGGTTTCCCAGTTCATGTGGGGTTTGAACTCTTTTAGGAATGGCATTCCCAAAAGTACATGTTCCTTTCCAACAAGTGGCCCTACACAGCATTTGACCCGAATGACATGTTCCTTGATTTCCATCTTCAGGGTGCACTTGTGCATCACCCACTCTTCGTCTTTCCCAGTAAATGAGGTAGTTTTGAACTTGCTTGATACATGGTACGTTGGTATCTTCAACTTGTTTACCATTCATTTGGAAATTAAGGAAACCTCTGCGCCTGAGTCAATACAGGCCCATATTCCTGCCTTGAAGTTGGGTAGGATAATGAGTCCAAGAGGAGAACAGATTCACATATTGGATTCATCATCTATAGAAGTACATTTAGCTGACAACACAGAAACCAGACTGACTGATGCAGGAATTGGTTCAGCAGTCCTCTTTAAAAACCCAACAACTTCTTTTCTTCGTCGTTTGCTTCCCTATTGCCTACATAGGCAGTTTTGCTTCCATCCTTGGAAACCACAATGTGAACTCCAGTGAGTTGTTTGGCTTTGCAGTCACTCTTGTAGTGACCCTTCTTGTTACAATTAAAACATGTGATGTCAGTGGCAGACCTCTGGACGTTCTTCTTTCGCTTATCAACATCCATAGCATCAGGGTCTTGGTTATTACTTCAGAAATGAACATACTTCCTTTCATACTGAGACTCCTTCCCTTCTAGGATATGTTTGGTGGTGATAGCAGTTTGTGCTTCTCCCACAACCTTGATCCATTCCAAAATGGTAATAGGGGCACAGCCACTGTTGAGGATCCAGTCTCAGTATTCCTTCGAGAGACCTTTTCCAAAGAAGATTCCTGCTTCACGGGACTCATCCTTCAATTGTGCCTTGTTGACAAGGCCTGTAAATTCCACGATGTAGGCTTCAAGTTCGCATTTTCCTTGTTCATACTCGAGAGACAAAGGATGGCAAGGGTGGTTTGATCGCTGGACTCGAACGTAGCTTTGAGACGTTTGACAAACATCTGGAAGGTATCCATGTAGTAAATGGAGCCATCATTAAGCTTGTTCTCGTTTTGATAATTTTCAGCAAAAGAGACTGCGGCCCCCTTTGTCATATATGTGAGAGCAAACAAGATCTTGAGAGCTTCGGTGTTGTAAAACGTGTTTGTTAATGTTGAGATAACCTTCAACTTGGGTAAGCCACATCTGAAGACTATTGTGGCTTCCATCATATTCTCCTGGGCACCCAACATTAAACTCACAACCCCTGTTAGGAGGGCAAGGGTGGTAATCGTCATCATCATCATACTTGGATTTCCCCTTACTGCCACCACCAGTGGATGGCTCTGGGAGTATGTCCTTTCTGAAATTCTGAGTGTACCATCTTTTCAACATTTCTTTGGTGGGCACACTAGAGGGAAATGGGTCAACATTCTCGCAGATGAGGCAATATGCCTCTTCTGCCATAAACAACTGTTGATCTTCAACTTTCTGCCTCAACTCCTCCTTGGTATACATTTTGGGAGGCATTTCCAGGGCAGACTCTCTGTGACCTTGGGTCATGGACATTATGGGTGTTTGTGCTTCTTCCTGTTCTTCTTTGAGGACTGATCCGAGGGAAGAACTAGACTTCTGATCATCTTCTTCTTCTGAACTTAAAGTGACTTCTTCTTCACGATAATGCGACAAAAAGGAAATACAAGGGTTTGTGGCGGAGTAAGACGGTCCGAGTTGCCCACGAGGGATAGGGGGCAAAGGTGGGTTCCTTCCTAGACCTAAAGAAATGGGGCAAGGGGGAACCGGAGGCTTACTCTTAGAGGGTGAAGACACTTTTACAGATAGTGACAATGGAGACTGAGGGAGGAATTATATCCCGAAGGAAACCTGTCAGTGTGATTTGGGTTTGGTGACCGAGTTACTTTTCATGAAGGGAGTAACAAGGTCGAGCTCAAGGGAGGCGATCTATTAAAGCCCAAGGGCTGCCTGTAGAGCAATGAGTTGATTTGAAGGAAGGGTTTGTTGAAGTTCAGAAAACCCTAGGACGAGCGGTCACAAGTCCTGGAAAGCTGCAAGAGTTTTTCAATTTTGTTATGCCCAAGCCAAGTGACTTTGTCAAATGGACTAGTCACGAGTGGTGTGAGGGGGAGTCTACGGGCCAAACTTGTTGTAACCCCTATGGCTCAACTTGTTATTGACAAGTACTGGCAAGGGTTACCTCTACTGGCGAGTTCTTCTGAGATCACGACAGAGAGGGAACAGAGTATGAGTCAAAGATAACAGCTGAGTTGCAAGCTATCGAAAAACTGAGGATACAAGGTATGGTACACACATATTTATACATAACTGATAGGGTACCATACCAGTTGCACTGTCAAGGCAGTAAGTATCCGCAGCAATAAACAATCGAACAGAAAAGGAAACACACAGTGTCAGACAGAGCAGGGGAAGGATGAAGCGAGGGCTATACCAGCTGTGCAATCAATGCACAGTGAGGAGCCAGACACCAGAACTAGGAAGTAAACATACAAGCAATATAAACAAGTCAAAGGAACATGGAAGGGAGATCAGGACATAAATGAAATACTGTCCATCAGCTGTGGGTGCAGCTACAAGTCAGAGTGATGAGGGCATATGCAGCATCAGTAGGTATTGGAAATACCTCCACTGCCGGTGATCCAAAGGCTCTGGGTGCCAACAGACTGAGGACTACCATGGCAAGGACAAATGACGTGACAATGACACACATGACCCACATGACCTTGCAGTTTGGGTGAAAAAGGAAAAAGCCCCTATACAGGTGTAACACACAGATGATATGAAGGAAGGAATGCTCAGCATGAATGTTGCTCAAGTTTTGTGTCTTTTCTCTTTTGTTCATACCAATGGCCAGACATTCCCATACACACTGATCCATTGGTTTGATTGAATTGCTGATGAACCCAATGAATTGACAGGCATGTGGATGGTTGCACCATCTTTTGTGGAGGACAGCTCACACCTTGCAGTAATACATATTGACAGTATCATTTGTAGCACACATCTCCTACCAATTTCTGGGGACAAGTATGTCCCACCATATGTCAACTGTCACAATTCATTGGACATATTCTGCAGATTCTATGTCAATCATTTTGCAGACCACCACATGTTCAAGCTGGTGTCATAATTCTTTTGTAAATTGCACTACTTGATTTACTTTAGAATTTATTGAGCTTATGGAACTCTATGCCAAAACAGCTGTAAGACCACTAAGATCCATAAGACATGTGAGATAACAAAATAGTTGGCTCTTTTGTCTTAATGTTCTCAACAAACACAGCATGCTTAGCCCAGCACCACAAGCAGTCACAAGTACATTAAGCTGACATAAGTGTGTTTTAAGTATGAATAAGACTTTTGTTAATTTCCTGATGTGGGGCTGAGCACTGAGGTCTAAGACATGACATAAAGGCCCTTCGCTGTCACTTGCAACGTTGAAGAGCGTGGGAACTGTAAATGACGGGGCACTTCACAGTGGTGAATGCTAGTGGCGCATGAGAGAGTGAGTGAGATCCCGGCACTGCATAATACTGTCACAATGCATTTCATGGATTCCGAGTGCATCGCGGTAGGCTGCGTGAGTGGTGGGTGTCTGAAAATTGTGTCCAGCCCTAGACTAGCCACCCTTGAGTAGACCAACAAGGTCTTGACCAGACTCCGAAGATAATTGTTTCTTCTTGACTGTCGTAGCCGTGCATCCACCGACTCTCCCTAACGCTCTAGTCACAGTTAGTCCCACTTACTGCCATTTCAGTGTAACTGACAAGCGGTTTTTCCTGGTCCACGTTCTCATACAGTCAGTGGAGTCTCACTGGCGGGTGGGCCGGAGCCAGTGATATCGTTCGATGCCTCAAACCCTTCCAAATGAGCTGCTAATGCGAATTTTCCGCATCAGTATGTTATCTACGCACGATCCATACACCTTGCTTGTCGCCAGGAAAGTTCACACATGGTCAGTTTCTTTTTTCTTGCATCGTCTTCTACGAAGATTCACAGTC